>JZSA01004454.1:0-59095 GCA_000956155.1 Cotesia vestalis | reverse complement strand
AACATTTGGCCTAAGATCAAGCTGATCACCAAGCAACCCCGGCCGCATGAGACACAATGCTTTATAAAACTCACAAGCAATCAACAGAAGCCTACAATTCGCCAAGAGTAGATAAAGAAGTTATCTCAAATGGCAGCGAATTCCAAAAATTACAGCCAACTACAAGAAATGATCGCTGATATGTCGTAGTTCTAGCGAATGGTACTTTAAGAGTATCTGTCTTCCCCATATCACGCCCAGAAGCAACAATTGGCCTAAGATCAAGCTGATCACCAAACAATCCCGGCCGCATGAGACACAATGCTTTATAAAACTCACAAGCAATCAACAGAAGCCTACGATTCTGAACCGTAAGCCACCCAAGCTGCCTCCGATGTTGTGATATATGTTCTCGGCGCCTAACCCGAAGTATATATCTCACACAATTATTAAGTGATACTTGTAACGATCTTTCGAGTTCGACAGACAAATTCGTCAAAGCACACGCACAATAATCATACTATTGTTGTCATTATTAAATATTTTTCTAATTAATGGCTTATGATAGCTAAAATATGAAATATATGTTTTACATTCTACAGATTCTGGTAGTCTTGTAAAAACTGCGTCAATTGTATAACCAGATCTTGTTGTTGATGTTTGTAGACTGTTTTATAGATATAAATTTAAATTGTCTCTTAAAAATTCAACTAGCTTCAAAGAGTCATCTAATGCAAAATTTACATTAAATTCTCCACTTAAAATCATAGGTATTTTATCATTACTGTTACGGAGTAAGGTGGCACCTTTTTTGATGTATGGTAATAATGAATGGTGAAGAAAATTAACAATATCATCTAACTTTTGATTAGGAGATATATATAGTGCAACTATTAAATTTTTTTTCCATTTGGCAGTGAACAATTGCGATGATGAACATCTACTTGTACAACTATTGCATTTGGATACTTAATAGAGTTTTTAGACTCTGCCGTTATTCACTCTAAGAATTCGTTAATGTTTACAAAAATTATTTAACTAACTTTAATATTCATATTTATTTCATAACTTAATAAAAATAATTCAAAGCAGATATTTAATGACTTAATCAATTACACAAGTTATGAATGAATAATTGGAATTATCTTTTCAAAGTAATACAATTAAATGATGACAGTTCTTCTTGTAGACATGCAACAATTTTATAGAATTAAAAATGAATAAATAAATCATTAAAAACGAATAATTCAAAAACACAAATTTGATGCGGAGCCAGAGAATCTGGCATTAGTCGACAGTTACCTTAATGAAAGAAAGCTCACAGCGGAAACTACGGAAGGCCCACAAGAATACACCATAACAGATGGCGTACCACAAAGCTCAATAATCAGACCCGATCTATGAACCGCGGACCATGGCGATCTCTTAGAAATTCCGTTGCCAAAGCAAGCAGACCGCCACGATAATAGTAGACAGCATAGAAGAGGTCGAACTACTTGTTAGGGAAACCATTGACGCCGTTGAGACTCGGCTTGACAAACACCACCTGGAACTTGCCAAGCACAAAACCGAGATGGTCGTTCTGACACATCAGAAATGGTTCCCAAAACCATTTGCTGTGGACATGGGAGGAACAACACTGACGTCATCAAGGGCGCTACGCTATCTAGGGGTAATGATAGACGAGAAACTATCCTTCCGCGAACACCTAGATAGTACATGCAGGAAAGCCAGTAAGACAGTGTCTAGCCTAGCAAGAATCATGGCCAACACTATGGGGCCAAGGAACAAAAAAAGAAGAGTCCTGGAAGCAGTCCATTCGGTACTGCTTTATGGAGTGGAGATATGGGCGGACATATCAAAACAGAAGATCTACCGGCAAAAAATGGCAACAGTCCGACAGCGAGGCGCTCTCAGAATTGTCTGTGCTTACCGCACGGATTCCGAAGCAGCTGTATTGGTCATTGCAGGAGCCGTGCCCATAGACTTACTAGCGTTTGAGAGAGCAAAACTCTATGACGCTAGGAATAGGGACGAAAACATGAAGGACGCAAGAGCGAGGATAAAGGCCGAAACGCAGCAAAAGTGGCAGGATAGATGGACATCGGGAGAGACAGGTAGATGGACGAAGAGACTGATCCCAAACATCAGCATCTGGCTTTCTCGGAAGCACGGGGACACGGACTTCTTCCTCACACAGCTATTGACAGGACACGGACAGTTCAATGCCTACCTCTTCATGCACGCCGACGTGCAAATACTGCCCGGATGAAATCGACGACGCCGAACACACTTTCTTCGAGTGTGTACGGTGGAAGGACTACAGAAGCAGCATCGGAGAAATTATAAGCACCACACTCTCCCCCGAGAGCTTGATAGCCTGCATGCTGAGAAAAGAAGATAACTGGTCAGCAGCCGCAGCCTACGCGCAGCGCCTTCCAAAAGTAAAAACCGCAGAAAGAGACTAGTAACCAGGGGTAGGCGTCCTGAGTCGCAACATGGACTGGATTAAAGTAATGCTAACGCGGTTCCGATCCAGTCATCTCCGTACAATCTACGGGAAAGGAGAGAGGAGTTTTTTTTATTGGGCAAGAATCCCATACTACCGACCATCATCTTTCAATGATAGCGGTGTCTTTGAAAGATGTTTTTCGCTTCTCCATAAAAAAAAACATACATACATACATACATACATACATACATACATACAGACATACATACATACATACATACATAAATACATACATAAATACATACATACATACATACATACAGACATACATACATACATACATACATAAATACATACATAAATACATACATACATACATACATAAATACATACATAAATACATACATACATACATACATAAATACATACATAAATACATACATACATACATACATAAATACATACATAAATACATACATACATACATACATAAATACATACATAAATACATACATACATACATACATAAATACATACATAAATACATACATACATACATACATAAATACATACATAAATACATACATACATACATACATAAATACATACATAAATACATACATACATACATACATAAATACATACATACATACATACATAAATACATACATACATACATACATAAATACATACATACATACATACATAAATACATACATACATACATACATAAATACATACATACATACATACATAAATACATACATACATACATACATAAATACATACATACATACATACATAAATACATACATACATACATACATAAATACATACATACATACATACATAAATACATACATACATACATACATAAATACATACATACATACATACATAAATACATACATACATACATACATAAATACATACATACATACATACATAAATACATACATACATACATACATAAATACATACATACATACATACATAAATACATACATACATACATACATAAATACATACATACATACATACATAAATACATACATACATACATACATAAATACATACATACATACATACATAAATACATACATACATACATACATAAATACATACATACATACATACATAAATACATACATACATACATACATAAATACATACATACATACATACATAAATACATACATACATACATACATAAATACATACATACATACATACATAAATACATACATACATACATACATAAATACATACATACATACATACATAAATACATACATACATACATACATAAATACATACATACATACATACATAAATACATACATACATACATACATAAATACATACATACATACATACATAAATACATACATACATACATACATAAATACATACATACATACATACATAAATACATACATACATACATACATAAATACATACATACATACATACATAAATACATACATACATACATACATAAATACATACATACATACATACATAAATACATACATACATACATACATAAATACATACATACATACATACATAAATACATACATACATACATACATAAATACATACATACATACATACATAAATACATACATACATACATACATAAATACATACATACATACATACATAAATACATACATACATACATACATAAATACATACATACATACATACATAAATACATACATACATACATACATAAATACATACATACATACATACATAAATACATACATACATACATACATAAATACATACATACATACATACATAAATACATACATACATACATACATAAATACATACATACATACATACATAAATACATACATACATACATACATAAATACATACATACATACATACATAAATACATACATACATACATACATAAATACATACATACATACATACATAAATACATACATACATACATACATAAATACATACATACATACATACATAAATACATACATACATACATACATAAATACATACATACAAAGTAATGCTAACGCGGTTCCGATCCAGTCATCTCCGTACAATCTACGGGAAAGGAGAGAGGAGTTTTTTTTATTGGGCAAGAATCCCATACTACCGACCATCATCTTTCAATGATAGCGGTGTCTTTGAAAGATGTTTTTCGCTTCTCCATAAAAAAAAACATACATACATACATACATACATACATACATACATACATACATACATACATACATACATACATACATACATACATACATACATACATACATACATAGCCTGAATTGAGCCTGACTCAATTTCCGGATTTCAGTAAAATCGATTCTTATAATGACTATTTAGCTGACCTAATTAGCCGAACATCCGAAATCCAAAGAATATCCGCGAAAAATTTAATGAAAGCTAAACATGAATCAAAAATCCGATTCGACAAACATATACACCCGGCAAAATTTAACGTAGGTGACTTCATATACACGCTGAAAGAACCTAGGAATAATAAATTAGATCTTTACTATAGCGGCCCTTGCGAAATAGTAGAAATAAACGAAATGGGAAATTTAATAATAGAAACAGAAAACGGGAAACGGAAATTACTCCACCCGAATAAGGCTAAACCAGCCAGCCGCGAAAAATTCGACTAAAAAGAACTTGTTGTTTGTTTCAGTATACACACAAAATTTTTTTTTTAAAAAAAGAAATAATGAACACTTTACTACTTCTTCTCCTGGGGCTTGGATACCTGGCATGGGGGGCAGAGGAGGTGAAAATAAAGCCAGTGGAAGCAAATCCGGGCCTACTGTACGACCCATTCAAGAGAATCTACCTCATCAGAGAAGAATGGCAACTAGTTAGCTCAATTGACATCGAGAAACTAGTAACTCTATATCCACACTTGAATCAAAATCTATGGAAAGCTTATGGGATATCCTTCATGAAATTCAACCATCCCAGATAGCAATATGACGTCTTTTACAGTTCTTGCAGAACTCTTATTTAAGATTTGGACGTCAGAATTTTGATCAAAATGAAGTCTCTAAGTCTCTAAGTCTGAGTTCAGAAAAAAAAGTTCTTACAGAAGTCAGAATTAAGAGCCCTTTCTGACTTCAAACAAAAAGAGTTCATACGAGATATTTTCAGTTTTAATTGTAATTAATAATAAAAAAAGGTTAAATTAATAAAAATTAGGTACATTAAAGTATGTTCAATTCGAAATAAAAAAAAAAAATCGGTTCACTCGCAGCTGAGTAGATAGATTCACTAGCGGTCACCCATCCAAGTATTAACCATTACCAATGCTGCTTAACTTCATTTATGGCGTGTTGTCCCCTGGTCCGGCTTGGCTGGCTCCTCCTGATGGGATAATGTATTTCTTTTTTCTACATGAACTCTTGTGCTCACATAAAGTTATAGACGACTTATAACAACGATAAAAAAGTTAATATCGACTTTTCTACCCAAAAAATAAAGAAAAACGCCTATTGTTTTATAATTATGATTTAACTATCATTAAGTAGAATTACTCAACGTTTTATTATTTATAATATAACGTACTTGAAAGCGATTATTTTGATTTTTTTATTTATTTAAAACTTTTTTAATAATATGGCAGAAATTTTTCAAGTCCAAAATTTTGACGTTCTACCAAATCAGAAAAAAGGCCTCCTTAAGAATTTATATTCTTGATGTCTTATGAAGTAAGAAAGAAAGAACTCTTTAAAAGCTCATATCCCTGATTTCTGACGAAGTCAGAAAAAAGACCTCTTTCAGAGCTCATATTCTTGACGTCTTACAAAGTCAGAAAAAAGAGTTCTCATAGAGCTCATATTTTTGATGTCCTACAGAATTCAGAAAAAAACTTCTTAAAGACTTCTTGATTTAAAGTTCTGAAAAATGAGGTTGTTAAGACGTCATATTTGGAATTCTTATAGAAGTCTTTAAAAAGACATCTTTAAGACATCTTTCTGACTTGCATGTTGTCTGGGATTGTATGTCATAACGACGTAAGTTTAACATCATGCGTTTACATCAGTGACAAGTCACGGTCGTACGTAATACCGATACCATTTCTGAGCCATTATTTAACATCAATACTTTGTCGGAATTGCACATAATATTGACCTAATTTAAAAGTCATTTTCTAAATCGGTGACAAACGATTATTTTCTATAATATTGATCAAATTTGGGGGATGTATTTTTTTAATATTATCGATTTATCAAAATTTATCAAGCACAAAACTTCTTCAACAAGATGTCTAGTTTACAATTACTTACTAAATATTAGTGAAAATTGGTTTAAAATTTTGTAAGAATCAGGAAGAGGTAAACAGCTGATTTAAGCCGGTACCTTGCAAATGCAAGTCCGTTCTTAATAACAAAAATTTATAATTTCTTAATATTAATGAATATATCTAACATACCCTAGTAGAAATAATAAAGTTTTCACTCTGTTCTAACCAGTAACTGGCAAGTCTAGTCGAACTGGTCAGTTACTAACCAAAAATTCGATTTCATTTTTACTAGAGTATTAGCAAATAACATACAAAACATTTTTCATTTACGTTTTTAAGAAAAATACATACAAAATCTTCTGATAATAATAACAGTGCCGATCTTCGAACAAACACCATGGCTAGCATACGAACTTAAATCACTCCCGAAACCAGAGAAAATCGGAGACAAAATATCAACACTAACGATTCAACCTACATCAAATTATCTCGTGTCAGAACCGTCGTTCGAAGAATATTTTCTCGCTGAACAAGATTATATCAATAATTACAAGCCCATTGGACCAAATATGGCCTACCCAACCGATATTCCAACTAAAATAACTAAACTAGAGAGCGAAGTAGATTGCGGAATGGAGTTACTAATGAACCCGAAAACCGAAAATCTCAGAGAGTGTAACATAAGAATAATCGCAAAATGCAAATTAACCTGGATAAAAATGTCCGAGAAAAAGACGTGGGCATACTCAACGTGCAAAGAAGAAAACATCCAATGGTAATGTCCAAGACAAACAACCGGAAATTTCGTAATTATTGAAACCGGACTAATCCACCTTCAACAAGGATGCCAAGCAAATCGCAATGAATATAAAGTCCGAGGAACAGCAAGAGAATCAACAAAAATAGACCTAATCGCTCCGAGCTTCAACCTGTCTCTGGAAACGTTAAACTCGAGTCTCAAAATCAACAGCAAAACTCCAAATCTACTTACCAAATTTAAAAATCCAGCTACAATCATTGACAAATTCGAACTTTGGGGTCAAGGGCTAGAGGAAAACGAAGAATAAATGTTACTAATAGCACTAGACCACCAAAAAGAAGAAACCAACAAGAAAATAACGATCGGATCAGCATCAACAATCAGAATATTATCAATCATAATAAGCGGGCTTATCATACAAAAAATCATTCGTCGATTTCTATCAAAACCTCAACAAACCAGCAGAAATAACGAAAAAACAATCGTAATCGAACTAAAAACAGTCGAAGAAAAGACATCAATACCGTCGAAAGTCAATAAATCACTTCAAGAGAAATTCGAAACCAACGAGAAAGGAAATCCGCCGAGTAAGCAAACAACGACTGAAGATGCGCCCGAGACCGTCGAGAAACCAAAGAAGTCGAAAACATTCCGACTAAGAGACTACAAATCACCGATCTAGGCGACAATCCCAATATCAACATCGTAGAAAATAAGAAAACTAATTAAAAGAATTGTTAAACACAAACTGATGGCTCATTTGCGGAAAATTGAGAATCAATCATTTAAAATATTAATAATAGAAATTTTCTATTTAAGAAATTTCACCCTAACAAAATTTAAAATCGCCAAAAACGAACCAACAGTTTCTGTCAATATCTTCAAATAATAGTAGATAGTACAATGGAAAACATACATTTATCCAAGTAAAAATATACTATTTTGCTACTGGGGGACTCACAAGACCGAAGATAAGATTATCTCCAGCCTTGAGGGGACGAGTGGAAACAGCGCAAAATCCCGATAAGAAATTTTTTTTCTCGTTACAAGTTCTCATAAACTCTAGTTAAAATCACTTCCCATTCTATCACTATCAATACCATTACAACTATTATATCTCATATTTAAATTATATAAAATCGCATAAATAACCCAATTATACTTAATATAAATTTTTATCACATATTCTCACATATTTAATCCACTTTTAATACATATTATTATATTTAATCATATGATTATCTATTAATATTATTATTATATCAAATAACCAAATCTATATACCAAACAATTTTCATAAACATTAGAAAAATTTTATATTTCAGAGCTAACGTCACTTATTTCAAAATTTCCTTTCAAAAATCAAAATTTTTCTCATACAATACTGAATAAGTACCTTAAAACGCATACGCATTTAATAAGTTAAGTCAAGAAAGTAATAGAAAAGAGAGAGTCATCTAACGACGATCATAATTCGACTGCTAATTACGCGAAGTGACTTACCGACGCCCGCTCAACAGCTACCCGGTAAATCACGCCTACTACACCATAATTATGCCGCCGTCAATGCAGATCTACGTTTATACGACATGTACGTACATACGTAAATCTGCACTTACCGCTTATTATTATCTTTTTAATCTCCCCTGCTGCCTCTCAAGACTCAACTCACAAAGTTTTATGGTTTTCTATAATTTTATTTTAATTTAATTTCATTCTTTTTTTTTCCAATTTAATTCCTACTCTAATTTAAAGTTTTCTTTCAAATTTTTTTTTCTATTCTTTTTTTTATTTTCTTTCCTTTTTTCCTCCTATACTTTCTTTATTATAAAAAAAAAAAAAAAAAAAAATTTTTCTCACTTACCTCCTTAATTCCGTTGTCATTACTATAATTATCACTAGCATCATCATTTAAGATGGAAAAAAGGCTAAAACAAAAAAAGAAGGAAAAAAAAAGGGGGGAAGAAAATAAAAACCTTTTTCGAGAAAAAAAAAAATTTTTTTTAATTTTTATTTTGAAAAAATTTTTTACAAAAAAAAAAAAAAATTTTTTTTGTATATAAAATAAACTTTTATATGTTTAGTATATAAATTATATACTGGAGAGAAGTAACTCTCCTGACTCAGCGCATTCCTTCCGATACTTGACACGTCTGAAATGAGAAGGGAAATAACAGAAGATTAGAAAAATATTATAAAAAAAAAAATTTTTTTTTTCTAATAGATGAAAGAAAAGAAATAATAAAAAAACAGGGGGTTTAAACAATAACCTACCTTCAGGGCATGGTGACCAGGCTAGTTAAATCATTGACTATTATTGGTTTCAGGTTACAATTTTCCCCCGGGCCGGACTCACCGATGACGGAATTATCTTTAAATTAATAATATGAATTGCCATGAACTATTCACTGAAAACTGTGTTTATGAGTAACAGTGTTGAATTATGAGTTCGAAACCGGAGTGACGACTTCGGCAGACACTAAGATTTACCGTTAATTAAATAATAGATCGAAAGTTTATAATTTAAAAAAACGTATCACTACGGACAACGGGGCCCTCGATCCAGTTCAAAGAGCACACTGGCGTGGTTCATAGAAGATATAATTTAAAGAATCAAATAAGACAATAGTGAATTTAGAATTTGTGTAAGCGATCTAGTGCTTTACACTGCCTCGTACCTAACGCGGTACAAGGACCCACACGGGTTCTACGAGGATACCTTCCCTCGTATTCTTTAATGAAAGACTGAACAAGTGACCCGCGGTGTTTCGTCTTTTTATACACCCAGGTCGCGAGTTTTGGAAGGAAAATGAATTTTTATTATTGGTCTAAAATTGCAAATTTGGCAGAACGTGGACACAGTGTGCTCAAGGTGCGATCGAGGTGTTGTCCAAGTGATTGTCCTTTGAAGTGCAATCGCTGCACTTTTCGTCGTGAGAGCCGAGATCCCGTGTTATATAAAGCAACGCCGGATATAACACCTGATATACCTTCATCAGGCCCGATCTGACTTTATAGTATTAAATAAAACCAAATGTAAGTGATCATTCTTTTATACAGTCACTAAAGTCTGAGAATCGACAAATTTACATTTAAAAATTTTCAAAATTAATTTTACAGCAGATCCACGGTATGAATATAAAAAATTGTAAGATGTATATATTAAAAAAAAATTTTTTAAACTTACTCTAAAAAATCTTTAAGGGGGTATTCTAATGTAGAGGCATGAATTTGAGGTGTTCTTTCGGGTGCTATAAATAAAAAACGGAAAATATTTTTACCATTAATTTTCTTAACAGGTGTTTATTATGTTTTAAAAATACAAAAAAAATTAGTAAAAAAATACAAAACTGAATATGTTATATGTTTTTGAAGTAGGGGGTACAAAAAAATGTCGGGCCAATCTTGTCACGATTGCAAGCTTTTTGATGATCTGAAACAAAAAAATTAAAAAGATTATTAATGTAGATAAACCCTGCTATCGTACTCACTTAGAAAAATTTAAAAAAAAAAAAAAGAAAATTTTACTTCCCGCTAAGAAAATTAAAAATTATTAGAAATCGGGAGTTTATCAATTTCAAAAAACTAATCAGCTCTTAAACTCAAAAATCCACGTTGTACGTTATTGGTCTGGTTTAAATCGGTTGAATTGTTCGTGAGATATCGTTGTCGAAACAAATTCAAAAAACTTTTTTCAACATCCCGCTAAGAAAATTGAAAATTTTCAAAAATCGGGAAGTTATTGGTTTCACCCCGTTTTTCGAAAATCGAGTTCTCATCAGATCTTGACGTTTTGAGATCCTAGAAAGCTTCCCAGACTATTGCCGCGATGATGTCTGTATGTCTGTATGTATGTGTGTGTGTTTATGTGTGTGTGTGTGTGTGTGTGTGTGTGTGTGTGTGTGTGTGCGTGTGTGTATGTAACCCTTTTATCACTTTTAAACGGCTTGACCGATTTGATCGCTGTTGACACCATTCAAAAGGGCTTGACCAAACTTAGATTTCCTGAAAATTTGAACTGATTCGAACCGGTAGATTTTGAGAAATTGCAAAAAAACTACAAAAAAAAAATTTTTGAAAAGTGGTTTTCTTGGAATAACTTTCAAACGGCTCTACCGATCAATTTTATAAACTAATCAGCTCTTAACATCAAAAAACCGCGTCGAATGCCGCCAGTCCAGTTAAAATCGGTTAATTCGTTCGTGAGTTATCGTGAACGAAAGAAAACCGAAAAAAGACTTTTTTCGGGATTACTCTCAAATTTTTGATTTGATCAATCAAAACCTGAAAATCCCTTATGAGAATGATAAAACTGCGTCGAATGCCGTGAACCGCGTGAAAATCGGTTGATCCATTCAAAAGTTATAGCGATTTGAAAAACCCAAAAATAGTGTTCAACGAAACTTCTATCAGACTTTTGAGCTGGGAGAGCTCAAATGCATCAAAATATTATCTCTTCGAACTCAGTGAGCTTAAAGTATCACATAAATTATATTTTGAGGTCAAAAATCTCAAAAATGTCATAAGTACAATTTTAAGCGCTCAGGTATGGAATTAGCGAGAAGTTACAGGGATGGCCTTTAGGGTGAACCGTTTTCCTAATTTTTTTGTCGATAAACTAGGGTAGGATAATTATAGACTTACCAATAGTCAGTATAATAGAAACTATACGCTAGTGTGTATCGATTTATGAATACGATTTTTTCATACTGTCTAAAATATAACGTGTAAATTGCAGTTAATCTTTTGTGCGATCAAGTGTCTAGTGAAAGATTGTTGATATTACATTTGCTAAATAAATAAGTAATTATTATAGTTTATGAAGACTATTTTGATTTGGTGTTATTTGAAAAGCTATTTGTTTTATTCTATTAATTTCAATTGATTGGAAGAATTTTAGGAAGGAATTATAGCATTAATAAAGAAATTTGATCGGTATTGTAATCCATTTAAGTTGGAATCACATTAAAGAAAAATGAGTTTACCGTCAGCAACTGACATTATGAACGTAACATTAGGATTAAATGGAAATTATTTGTTATGAAGTTCTTGTCGAAAAGAAGCTTCAAAATTAGTAAAGGAACAAACAAATACTGGTAATGATCCTAATGTTAATGCAAGTGACCATAAAGATGAATCTAGTGACAACAATGAGACCAATGATAGAGAAAATTAAAATGCTGCATGACAAATTCAATGATAAATAAACGGATAAATCTTTGAAAATACAAATTTTAACATTCTTCTCTGAAAATGGAATGAAAGATATGATTGTGAAACTATGTATACATCACGACATTCAAGGGTAGCAAAAAAGTTAGTTGAAGCAAAGGGTCTACTTGCACCACCTGAATCGAAATTAGGTAGGTATAGCGTAGAATTCATGTTTCTGGTACATCTGAAGACTAAATTACTTAACATTTTCTGTATAGGGAGGACAATTACTCATCAAATGGTATTGGAAAATTGAGAATTTTTACAACGATGATGAGTATAGTGCTTTGATGCCCGGTATGAAAGACTTGGTTTCAGTTCGAAATAATGATGGTAATCGAGTACACGTCCAAAAACGGCTTGTTCTGTCTAACTTAAAAGAACTATACCAATGTTTCTGTGAAATAAACCCAATAGAGAAAATTGGATTTTCTAAATTCGCTTCTTTACGACCGAAACATTGTGTGTTAGCAGATGGAACACACACCATCTGTGTATGTACTATCCATCGAAACTTTAAGTTGATGATGCTTGGTAATTATCAATTCAATTAATAATTATACGTGAGTGAATTTTCTGTTTAAGTAATAACTTTTCTTTTAGGTGCAAATCTTCATTCTTTAACAATAAATACAGAAAAGCCCATGAAACACTATAGTAATTGTTTGGACATGATAATTTGTGAGACTCGATCGGTGCAATGTTATGTAGGTGGGTGTAACAACTGTCCAGGGGTAGATGAGTTGAGCAACATTTTACTAACATGTTATGAGAATTAAGAGATCGTGAATATTACGTATAAGTATCGGATATCAAAACCGAGAAGTAGTTTTGAAACTCTTATCAAGCCTACGGAAGAATTTGTTGAAAACGTTTGTAGTGAACTAAAAGTTCTATTACCTCACTCATTTATCGCTAAAGAACGAGCTAAATTTTTAAAAACATTGAAAGAAACACTGAAACCAAATAAATTTGTCATTATTTGTGATTTTGCAGTGAATTATGTGTTCGTAGTACAAAATGCAGCATCTTGTTTTGATTGGAACAATAACCAGGCAACAGTTGTTCCGGTAGTTATTTATTGCAACGTAAATGATGAACTTGAACACAAAAGCTTAGTAATTATTTCAGACTGTAATAATCACGATGACGTTGCTGTTCATATTTTCATGAAATTAATAACTAATTTTGTAAATAGTCTTCCTGAACGCTGTAACAAGATTTATTATTTTTCTGATAGGGCTCCTCAATAGTTCAAAAATTTTGTAAATTTACATTATCATGAAGATGATTTTGATATTCCTGCTGAATAGCATTTTTCTGCGACTGCCTATAGCAAAGGTCCGTGTGATGGAATTGGTGGCATCATCTAACGACACGCAGCAAAATCAAGTCTCTAACTTGCAGTTGATAAACAAATAACAACACCGATAGAATTTTTTGAATGGTCTTCTAATCCGAATAACTTACCAATATTAAAGTTAAGTTTTCTCCAAGAGAAGATTATAATACAGCATTAACTCATTTAAATGACGGATTTTTTAAAAAGAAATCAATTGTAGGAACTCAACAACGACATTACATGATTCCGGACAAAAATGGTTTTTTGTATGTTAAAAAATTTTCAAACATTAATGAACACAGAACTTGTAAAATATTGAAATGCCAGCGAGAAAATAAATAAACAATTTTTTGTATTGTTTTTGTGAAATCATTGGATATTAGCTGTATTTATCACTAAACTTAGTCATTATATTCGTAAATTAGACAGAAATAAAGTTTACGGAAAAAAATTTTTTCCACTTTTGAAAATTTGACAATTTTTTTTTAAATGAATAAAAAAAATATAAAAATTAATCGGCCCACTTCGAGGTTAGCGGGGATAGTTGTCAAATTGATAGAAAATTTTTTTAAGAAAAAAAAAATGGCCAACTTCGAAAAAATGATGATTTTACTCAAAAAAACCGATTATTTCATATAATTGATCATGTTAAATTTTTTTCGTGTATTTTTTGGAAAGTTCATTAAAAAAAAAATTTTTTTTAAAATAAGATACCCAAAAGTCAATTTCTAAAAAAGTTATTGCTATTTGGAAATCAAAAAGCCATTTTTAACTTCCCGCTAAGAAAATTGAAAATTTTCAAAAATTGAGAAGTTATTGGTTTCACCCCGTTTTTCAAAAATCGAGTTCTCATCAGATCTTGACGTTTTGAGATCCTAGAAAGCTTCCCAGACTATTGCCGCGATGATGTCTGTATGTCTGTATGTATGTGTGTTTGTGTGTGTGTGTGTGTGTGTGTGTGTGTGTGTGTGTGTGTGTGTGTGCGTGTGTGTATGTAACCCTTTTATCACTTTTAAACGGCTTGACCGATTTGATCGCTGTTGACACCATTCAAAAGGGCTTGACCAAACTTAGATTTCCTGAAAATTTGAACTGATTCGAACCGGTAGATTTTGAGAAATTGCAAAAAAACTACAAAAAAAAAATTTTTGAAAAGTGGTTTTCTTGGAATAACTTTCAAACGGCTCTACCGATCAATTTTATAAACTAATCAGCTCTTAACATCAAAAAACCGCGTCGAATGCCGCCAGTCCAGTTAAAATCGGTTAATTCGTTCGTGAGTTATCGTGAACGAAAGAAAACCGAAAAAAGACTTTTTTCGGGATTACTCTCAAATTTTTGATTTGATCAATCAAAACCTGAAAATCCCTTATGAGAATGATAAAACTGCGTCGAATGCCGTGAACCGCGTGAAAATCGGTTGATCCATTCAAAAGTTATAGCGATTTGAAAAACCCAAAAATAGTGTTCAACGAAACTTCTATCAGACTTTTGAGCTGGGAGAGCTCAAATGCATCAAAATATTATCTCTTCGAACTCAGTGAGCTTAAAGTATCACATAAATTATATTTTGAGGTCAAAAATCTCAAAAATGTCATAAGTACAATTTTAAGCGCTCAGGTATGGAATTAGCGAGAAGTTACAGGGATGGCCTTTAGGGTGAACCGTTTTCCTAATTTTTTTCGTAGTTTTTTTTCAATTTCTCAAAATTTACCGGTTCGATTCAAATTTTTAGAAAATCTAAGATTGATCAAGCCCTTTCGAATGGCGCCAACCGCGATTAAATCGGTCAAGCCGTTCAAAAGTTATAAAGGGGTTACACACACACACACACACACACACAAATGTGTATGCGGTTTTAAATTACGGATTGGCTGTCGGTGTATTACGGATGCATGGATGTACGAGTAGAGTGAAGATGTGGTGGTAAGTTCGCGAATCGTTTTATCAGAATGTAAAAATCTTAGTCTTAGTATTATATGCGTACGATGTCTTGAATTTGCTTGTAGATGTAAGATGGAATAAAATGTGTACGGACAGAGCACCAACACACATACACACACACACGAACATACAGACAGACATAGTGACAACATCCCGGGGGTAGTCAGGGAAGCTTCCTGTGACCTTCAAACCTCGAGATCTGATGAAAACTCGATTTTTTCAAAACGGGGTGAAAACAATAACTTCCCGATTTTTGAAAATCTGAGATTTTTAGCGGGAAGTTAAAAAAGTTATTAGAAGTTTATACTGTCTATTAATAACTACATTTTGGATATGTAATGTTGTTTATTTTGATTATTATCAAAATTACATGAAAATTTACTTATAATACAGGTAACAAGAAAACACCAGTATTTGACTGGGGTAAACGAATAGTTGACCGACAATGTTTCAATAGTTCACCGATTAAAAAACATCAATTATGTTCCTCGCTAACATCAGTTTTTGATATGTAATCTGGATTTTTATTGTACTTGTTTTATTTATTCACCTACGAAGATATGTATTAGTGTTAAAAATAATTTTTTACTATATATTGTTATATCGGACCGATTCCAAGTAAAATAAGTTATATTTTTTTTTTATTTTATCTTTTTCTTATATTCTTGTATTAGACATAGTTCAACGTTTATCTGAGATCGAAACGATTTTTTCAAAGGTTTCAAATTTCAAATTTTATAGTTTTGAGGAGTTTTCTTATATATATTTTACCAAATTCTAAAGTACCCTAAGTACACAGACCGGAGTAATAAAAATTACCTCCCGCTGAGAACTAGATAAGAATTCAACGGTTCAAGATATACGTTAAAGCATATTTCCGTTAGTAATAAACTAGAAAATTTTTTTTGAAATAGAAACTAATAAAAAAAAAAAAAAAATAAAAAAGAGAAAAAAATATTTAAAAGGGAAATATTAGATTTAAAATTCTAACGGTTAAAATTTTAACACATTTTTTTTTCATATAATAGTCATTATTTTAAAAGAATGATTTTTAACATGTTATATTCAGAACTTAAATATTATTTATAAAATTTGGAAACTTCGACTATAATTGCCAGAGTTAAATTTAGAAGGTTAATAAACTTAACAGTAATTATAATAATCATTAATAACTATTCTAAATCTCATGAAACAAAAATAATGATAAGATAAGTTTAAATCAAAGAATTAACAAAAAAAAAAAAAAAAAATCAACGAATTCAGAAATTAACGCCAAATAAATAACTTAAATAACTAAATGTTGAGAAAAATAAAAAAAATTTAATATTTAAACAAAATAAAATGTTAACAAAAATTATTATAAGTACGGGACCTACGTGGAGGGAATGGTGCGACTCCTGAAACGAAGGGACTCATGAGAAGGGGAAAATTCTAAACTAAACGAGGGCTAATTGGTTTAGAGTTTCCCCCGACTTAGGAAAGTGAAACAAGGAAATCATGCCCAGGCTTTTCCGAGAGGACCCAACAGAGTCAAAGAGAAAAAAAAAAGTCAGTCGTTTTTGAAACATTGGAAGTGAGTGTTCTACTCTCCTAGTAATAGTAAATTCCCTTTTGTTTCTCCTTCTGATGAAGTAACCTCTCGAGGAAGCCATGGCGATCAATCTCAAGTATGTTAATTATATCTTTTAATTTTTCTTCTTTATTTGATTGACCTCAAATTTTTACTTGTTCATTGTAATTGCTTTATTCAATGTAACCAAAATGATTTTACTTAAAGAAAATTCTTTTTTTTTTTTATTTTGTTAGAATACCTTTCCCCACAGTTCAAGATCCCAAACCTATTGGTTATAACCAGGGTTTACAATTAAATAAATAATCGGTTACGTTCGACGTAACAATTTTTGGGGGCTCAACCGGGATTATAAACTGTTAGGAAATTACATTCAGGCAAAATGAATTATTACAAATACGTCAAAGTTTTATACCGTTAAAATGCGAAAAATTTTGAAAAATTATCAATATTAAATGTTTTCTTAGTTGTCGTATTTAAAAAAAAAAATATTTTTACATTTATTACGCTGATTTTGATTTGTTTTACAATGCAAAAGACTCTGAAATTATTAATCGAGTTTTGACTGAAATTTAAGATGTGCCAACGGGACTCTAACTTGATTTTTTTTTTTTTTTTTTTTATATACATGGGTACAATTTACATTTTATTTACATTATGAAATTTAATTTATTAAATGAGGATTTCTTTGGATTTATGGTCCAAATGATTAAAATAACTGAAATTTTGCTGGGATTGTGCATTTTATACTATACTTAATACCAAGTCAATCAGATTGAAAGAGATAATAAACTCTGTAAATTTCTACTTGAAGAGTATAGAACTAATCGTTTTACCAGGTCATTTCATGATTCAATAGTAAACTTTTATTTTATTTATTTTTCCTAAAATATTTTAATCATAAAAAAAAAAATATATATATATATACATATATATGAGAAGATGTTAAGTGTCTGAGGATAAGAAATATTTCTTAGAAGTCAAGGGGATCAGAATCTTTTGTCAGGATTAGATCCGCCTAAACGGAAACCTCGTAATCTTACGTCCCTGGACTCAGGGTTGGGAACTTCAGGATTTCCTGGAATTTCCGCCGACGAAAGTCCTGAAAATTCGCGCTCAGCTACTCCTTTCGTCGTTGATCAGGTCCATCAAGTAGAAAATCCAGAAAATAATCGAGTTCCTCCAGAAATCATTCCCCCGGCTGTCAATCTAGTTGTCCCAGTTGTGAATCAAATAGATAATAATCAAATTGTTTTAGATAACGAAGGCGAAATGGAGCTACCTACTAATCAGAACATTTTATTAAACGACGCGTTAGTCTGTGTTCCTCGGTTTGAAGGACTCCCGAGTGATCTGATAGTTTTTTCCACATGTTGTCGCGATGCTCAAGGGATGCTTCCCAAGGCTGCGGAAAGTAATTTAACTAAATTAATCTACGCTAGTAAATTGGGTGCGAATGTTAAAGATGCTCTTAGTAACAATATACCGAACACCGTAGATGATTTGATTAAAGCATTAAAAAAGGTTTACCTTTATGACAAAACTTTTTTTCTATTACAAGGAGAATTGTGGCGTATATATCAGGGTGACAACGAATATGTTATTGAATATATAAATTGATTAAGGAAAAAGGGTACAGAAATCGTAGAA
This sequence comes from Cotesia vestalis, assembly GCA_000956155.1. Classification (NCBI taxonomy): domain Eukaryota; kingdom Metazoa; phylum Arthropoda; class Insecta; order Hymenoptera; family Braconidae; genus Cotesia; species Cotesia vestalis. Next base: position 39,929 of record JZSA01004454.1, on the reverse strand, counting down.
TGTTATAAAAGTCAAAATCCGGAAGCAACCCGTGAGGTAGTGACAGCCTATAAAAACAACATAGACGCCTCCGTCACAGAATGCTTTATTCAAAACCTCAAAAATGAAATCGATCAAAGAATGCCCACCTGTGCAACAGTAGAGGCGGCAATCGCTGAAGCTTTAAAAATAGAAAAGTAACTAAATGCTCGGAAAGATTTGAGGAATACTTCGGGTACGGTATCCGCTGATGATGGGAAAAAGAAGGCTAATAACAAACCAGTAAACTTTGCGACTAACAATACAACTAACAATTCAAAATCCATTAATAAAAATAATAACACCAACTCTTACCAACCCAATCAAAACAATAATTCTAATAACATTAACAATAATGTTGCAAACAATAAAAATAATGATAACTTTAATCAAGTTAATAATAATCAAATTAATCAAGTTCCAATAAATAATAATCAAAAACATGATGTCATTTGTTATAAATGCGGAATTCCTGGACATACCACGAGGACTTGTCCTCAGAGTAAATGTCAAGTTTGCGATAATTTAGGACATACAGCGAAAGCTTGTCCTCAAATAATAGGAAATCATCAAATTAAACAGAATAATTCAATAACGATAAAATGTCAACTATGTGGTGCTCGTGGACATTCGGCCAAAAATTGCCCTTCTATCCAAACTCAGTTAAAAGTAAATGCCTCTTCTTCTTCCTCTCAATATTGTAGTTACCATAACAGCAAAAGTCATAGTGATGAGAATTGTAACACTTTGAAAGCTATAAAACTCGCGCAGGGAAACCAATCGGGGTTCAATTCCACGGGCGCGGGAATGAACAATTACTCGGCGCGCCCTGTCAATTTAGTCAACTCAGTCCAGGAAGTCACCTTGGACGACAATCTTGCATAATGACTGTAGAAATAAAAAAGGATTGGGACGATTTACCCTATGCGATTGTGGGAAAATCGGACCATGGCGAAGACATTATCATGATGTTAGATTCTGGAGCTTCTCCAAATTTAATTAAGAAAAAATATTTAAATCCACGTTTGAAATTAGATACTAACGATATATTAGAATTACATGGTATAGCAGACGTACCCATACCTACTTTGGGTAGTATACGTTTAAGATTATTTGGGAAAGAGACGGTCTGTCATGTTGTATCTGATAGTATGGCAATTCCTCATGCTGGTCTTATTGGTTCACAATTCTTTTCAACTCATGGAGCTAAAATAGATTACGAAAATCGAGTTTTGGAATTAGATAACATTAAACACCCTTTTTATAAAATGAATAAAATCGAAGATGGGGTTATGTACCTACCGCCTCGTTGCGAGTCAACATTTTTTGTAAAAGTTAAGAACCCAGAAGTTAAAGAAGGTTATTTCCCTCAGTTTAAAATATGTAAAGGTGTTTTCGCTGGAAATTGTATGGTACGGGTTAGCGGTGACCGAGCTTATTTACAAATTTACAATACTACCGATACAAAAGTGGCCATTAAAATTCCAACCTTGTATGTTCATGGAGTGGAGGATGTCTGGTCATCTCCTACAGCTGTTCAAGGAAATGGTTATGAAAATTTGATAGAAAATCTCGGGGTTACAAAAAGGATATATACTGTTACTAAAATTCATTTTGACGAAAGTAGATTTAAAAAATTAAAACCTCTTTTGAAATTAGACTATTTGAATGAAACAGAAAAAACCCACGTAGAAAATTTAGTAAAAAAATACTCTGATTGTTTTCAAATTCCAGACGAACCTTTGGGTTCGACTACTTATTATAAGCATAGAATTCCTACTACTTACGATGTTCCAATTTCAACCAAACAGTATCGATTACCTCATTCGTTAAAACCTGAAGTAGATAAACAGATTAAAGAGGCACTCCAAACAGGCATTATTAAGCCTTCGGAGTCACCTTACAATAGTCCTATTTGGATAGTACCAAAAAAGTCTGATTCACAAGGAAATAAACGCTGGAGACTAGTAATAGATTTTAGAAGCTTAAACGAAAGAACGATTACTGATGCATATCCTTTACCGAGTATAGTAGAAATCCTTGACCAGTTGGGAGGTTCCAGATACTTTTCTGTCTTTGATTTAGCGTCAGGTTACCACCAAATCGAAATGGATCCGAGGGATAGTTGTAAGACAGCCTTCTCCACTCCTCTAGGTCATTGGGAATTTTCCCGTATGCCCTTTGGGTTGAAGAATGCGCCTGCAACCTTCCAACGGCTGATGGATACAGTGTTAACCGGACTTCAAGGAACTTCAATGTTTGTTTACTTAGATGACATAATAGTTTTTGCGAAAGATTTAGAACAACACGAAACAAGAATTGATGAACTAATGCAAAGATTACGAAAAGCAAATTTAAAATTACAACCTGACAAATGTCATTTCCTCCGATCCGAAGTAAATTATTTAGGCCATATTATTAGCAGAGAGGGTCTCAAACCTGATCCCTCTAAATTGGAAGCTGTCAAAGAGTTTCCGATTCCCAAAAATCAGAAAAATATTCGTGAGTTCTTGGGCTTAACCGGATACTACCGGCGTTTTATTAAAAACTTTGCTAATATTTCAAAACCGTTAACTAAACTGTTAGAAAAAGATTCTGATTTTATTTGGGGAGAGGAAACCCAAGAAGCTTTTAACAAATTAAAGGAAGCCTTGTGTACCGCTCCAGTCCTCCAATACCCGGACTTCACCAAACCATTTATCATTACCACGGATGCTTCGGGTATTCAATTTCACATAATACAATTGTGTTATTAGTTTGAATTTTTTCCAACAGAAAAAAAGTGTTATCTTATAAAAAAGTAACATTTTAAAAATGTCATTATAAAATCAACATTTAAGTTGTGTTGATTTTACATAAGCATGTGTCAGAAACTGCTCTCTACTTTTTCAGGCGAGATAATCGCCGTCATCTTGTAAATTCCACATCTCTCATATAAACATCGAAAAAATTTTGTTTTACAAAATTTTTTTTTTGTTAAAAGTATATTTTAAAAATACTCAAAAGTGATTGTTAAATTTAATGTTTTATTGGTGGAAAGTGATTTGAGTGTATCAACCGTAAATGTCAATTTAATTTAGTGTGAAATATTTTTAATAAAAATAATTAACTTCCAAAGCCTATTTATTTTTTGTTGAGCGTTTACTTTCTTCAAAATATATAACAGTTTTTTAATTAATGTAATTATTTTACAATATTGTTTAGATGATATTGAAATTGGCAGATATCTATCTGGAAAATTTATGAAATTTTTGATAACTTGAATGTTTTTCATTGACAATAATTGATGTTAAGCATTATCAATTTAGGGAGATCACTTCTTAACATTTTATTGTGTAAATATTCGACACTTACAAGTGTCAAAAATCTTCGGATGAACCATGGATTATTTTGACATAAGTTTATGTAACATTTAACACAAAAATGTGTTATTTTTTTAACATAAAACATTTATGTTAAAATGACACTAAATTTATGTTAAATTTTTTTTGACACATATTTTTGTGTTAAAAATGACGCAAAATTTTTTACTGTGAATAGAAATAAAAAAGGATTGGGACGATTTGCTATATGCGATTGTGGGAAAATCGGACCATGGCGAAGACATCATCATGATGTTAGATTCTGGAGCTTCTCCAAGTTTAATAAAAAAAGGGTATTTAAATCCACGTTCGAAATTAGATACTAACGATATATTGAAATTACATGGTATAGCAGACGTACCCATACCTACTTTGGGTAGTATACGTTTAAGATTGTTTGGGAAAGAGACGATTTATCATGTTGTATATGATAGTATGGCAATTCCTCATGCTGGTCTTATTGGTTCACAATTCTTTTCAACTCATGGAGCTAAAATAGATTACGAAAATCGCGTTTTGGAATTAGATAACATTAAACACCCCTTTTATAAAATGAATAAAATTGAAGACGGGGTTATGTACCTACCGCCTCGTTGCGAGTCAACATTTTTTGTGAAAGTTAAAAACCCAGAAGTTAAAGAAGGTTATTTACCTCAGTTTAAAATATGTAAAGGTGTTTTCGCTGGAAATTGTATGGTACGGGTTAGCGGTGACCGAGCTTATTTACAAATTTACAATACTACCGACACAAAAGTAGCTATTAAAATTCCAACCTTGTATGTTCATGAAGTGGAGGATTTTTTGTGAAAGTTAAAAACCCAGAAGTTAAAGAAGGTTATTTTCCTCAGTTTAAAATATGTAAAGGTGTTTTCGCTGGAAATTGTATGGTACGGATAAGCGGTGACCGAGCTTATTTACAAATTTACAATACTACCGATACAAAAGTGGCCATTAAAATTCCAACCTTGTATGTTCATGAAGTGGAGGATGTCTGGTCATCTCCTACAACTGTTCAAGGAAATGGTTATGAAAACTTGATAGAAAACCTCAGGGTTACAAAAAGGATATATACTGTTACTAAAACTCATTTTGATGAAAGTAGATTTAAAAAATTAAAACCTCTTATGAAATAAGACTATTTGAATGAAACAGAAAAACACCACATAGAAAACTTAGTAAAAAAATACTCTGATTGTTTTCAAATTCCAGACGAACCTTTGGGTTCGACTACCTATTATAAGCATAGAATTCCTACTACATACGATGTTCCAATTTCAACCAAGCAATATCGATTACCTCATTCGTTGAAACCCGAAGTAGATAAACAAATTAAAGAGGCACTCCAAACAGGCATTATTAAGCCTTCGGAGTCACCTTACAATAGTCCTATTTGGATAGTACCAAAAAAGTCTGATTCACAAGGAAATAAACGCTGGAGACTAGTAATAGATTTTAGAAGTTTAAACGAAAGAACGATTACTGATGCATATCCTTTACCGAGTATAGTAGAAATACTTGACCAGTTGGGAGGTTCCAGATACTTTTCTGTCTTTGATTTAGCGTCAGGTTACCACCAGATCGAAATGGATCCGAGGGATAGTTGTAAGACAGCCTTCTCCACCCCTCTGGGTCATTGGGAATTTCCCCGTATGCCCTTTGGGTTGAAGAATGCGCCTGCAACCTTCCAACGGCTGATGGATACGGTGTTAACTGGACTTCAAGGAACTTCAATGTTCGCTTATCTAGATGACATAATAGTTTTTGCGAAAGATTTAGAACAACACGAAACAAGAATTGATGAACTAATGCAAAGATTACGAAAAGCAAATTTAAAATTACAACCTGACAAATGTCAATAACTCCGAACAGAAGTAAATTATTTAGGCCATATTATTAGCAGAGAGGGTTTCAAACCTGATCCCTCTAAATTGGAAGCTGTCAAAGGGTCTCCGATTCCCAAAAATCAGAAAAATATTCGTGAGTTCTTGGGTTTAACCGGATACTACTGGCGTTTTATTAAAAACTTTGTTAATATTTCAAAACCGTTAACTTAATTGTTAGAAAAAGATTCTGATTTTATTTGGGGAGAGGAAACTCAAGAAGCTTTTAACAAATTAAAGGAAGCCTTGTGTACCGCTCCAGTCCTCCAATACCCAGACTTCACCAAACCATTTATCATCACCACGGATACTTCGGGTATTGCTTTGGGGGCTGTATTGTCACAGGGAGAGGTTGGGAAAGATCGGCCTATCGCGTACTATTCTAGAATATTGCAAGGAGCTGAATTAAGGTATGACACGTATGAAAAGGAAGCTCGCGATAGTACAGGCTGTCAAGAATTTTAGGCCATACGTATATGGTAAACCTTTTTAAGTTATTACAGACCATAAACCGTTGGTTTGGTTTCGGACTGCTAAAGATGGGAACGCTCGCATCCTTAAGTGGCGATTGAAATTAGCAGAATATGATTATTAAGTGGAGTACAAACCGGGAAAATTCAATTCGAATGCAGATGCTCTATCGCGTAATCGAGCGAGACTATCGAGCGCGAAACTTTACAAAGTCAAGGATGTCCACAACGTTTAGATAAAGTTCACGAGACAGCACACGACAGTGCTCCAGTTATAGATTGTTCGAAAGAGTTGGAATCCTCTGAAGTTCGGGTGTCACTGGCTGCTGACACGCCGGACAGTCTTGAAGGAGTCCCCGGTACATGCGGACTGCCTAAGAGGCGCAGGGGTAGACCACGTAAGGCGGTAGGCAACTCTGAGGACCCAGTTGAAGTAACCCGAACTGAACCTGATTTAGATTCGGAAGCTTCCCAAGTTAGCGATTCGGACACGGATGACGAAGATTCGTCAGACGCTGAATCTCATAGTTCGTTACAACAAGTAACAAAAGAAAGTAATCAAGAGATTTCGTCTTCACATAAGACAAACATTGCTGTATCTAAAAAGTTATTTCAGTATCGACAGGACTATTTGGTGTATTTTCTTGATACAAACGGTTGTCCTTGCGATAACGGTTCTCAAAGTTTAAAGATGTTGGGTCAATTACCAGTTTCAAGAGTCACAGAGACGGGACAGGTCTTCTGGACTAAAATAAACAATAAAAATTATTTTGGTTTAGTAGTATTAAATACTAGCGGGGAATCCTTATTACGCATCCAAAGTAACATTGGTAAAACGTTGGTTAAATTGAAGGGTATCTTACGGGATAAGGGTTTAACCTCTTTCTCAATAGCTTCTTCTGAACACGTAGCTAACGTGCCCTGGATAGAAGTCTTCAAAATGCTGACCGACGTCTTCGTCGATCAAGAAGATTTTAAGATAATAGTCTGTTTAGGCAAAATTCGTTACGTCCCTCCTGAGGAACGTGACAAGGTATTTTACGAGGCTCATAATGCCCCTCTGGGAGGACATAAAGGTGTCTCCAAGACTTATAATAGGATTCGGCATAACTATTTCTGGGAAGGTTTGAAAGAAGACATTCAACGTCGTATTCAACAGTGTTTAAACTGTCAGTTAAGTAAATTAGTACGGGTTAAAACCCGCCAACCAATGCTCATTACCGATACCCCAGGTACTGTCTTCGAGAAGATCGTAATGGATATTGTCGGTCCTCTACCGGTTACCAAAGGTAGAAATGAGTATATTCTGACTATACAAAATTTGCTGTCAAAATTTTGTATAGCGATTCCAATCAAAGATATGTTGGCTGTTACTGTCGCCGATATGTTTTTAAAACGTTTTATTTGCATTTACGGAGCACCCAAAGCTCTACTCACAGATCAGGGACGTAATTTCATTAGTACTTTTATGCAACGGATTGCTAAACGCTTTAGGGTTAAAAAAATACAGACCACCGCGTTTCGGCCACAATCTAACGGGTCCCTAAAGAGATCCCACCATGTTTTAGGGAAATTCTTAAAACAATATGTAAGTCAAGAGAAAGATTGGGATGATTGGCTTGAATTAGCCACTTTCTCTTATAATACCTCAGTACATGAAGGTACCAAGTATACCCCGTATGAGTTAGTATTCGGAAAGGTTGCTCGCGTTCCTTCCGAAGAACCCTTACATGCATTAGATTGTTTACCTACATACAATAACTATATAAGTGACCTAGTAAAACGATTAATAGAAATACGTAGCTTAGCCCGCGAAAATTTGGTTAACACAAAGGGAAAATCTAAATTGTATTATGATAGGAAATTAAAGGTAGTCAAATTTAAAGAAAATGATTGGGTATTTTTACTAAAGGGTCCCAAGCCAAATAAATTTGGTAACCACTATGATGGACCTTACCAAATAATAGAAGTCCTACCCAATAATAACATAAAAATTCAAGTAAAGAACAAAATCAAATTAGTACATGCAAATCGGTTAAAACTTACAAAAATTTCAGAGTCAAATGCAAAAGAGCAATTAAAAACGAATAAAGTACTCAAAGAAAAGAATATCTCGGAAAAAGATCCAAGTTTCAAATGCTAATTCTAATTGTTTGCAGACACATATTCAATTATTTAGCACTAATAATGCTGATCAACCAAGAAGTCGGCGCCATGATTGGATATGATTGTGGGGCCAAAAACTTAAACATGTCAACAATATCTCTTCTAGATATTGATGATTGTGAAATAGATACCCGTCGTATAGAAGAGTCTCTAACTGATATACTCCTATTACAATTAAACGAGTTCGAATTTGTCAATATTATTCAATGCAAAATAGAAATTCTCCGTACTATCCATTATTGCGGCATGCATTCACATGTCTCCTTAGTTGATAATGGGTATATGGAATACGTTCAGTTGGTAACACGCGAAATGTGCCAGATAGCGCACAATCATCGGACATTGAGCGTGGGCTCCACAATCATTGACGGTCTTGCGACAAATGCCACATCAACAAGGAGTATTACCTTCGCGGGTCGAGTAACAAACGATGGATCTTGCAAAGGGACCCAATACTCTGATCCGTACGGTACTTGGGACGACGTAATCGTCACCAGGCTTGTGAAGATAACACTCTCCACAGGTTCGGCCAGGGTTAAGGTAGATAATAATAAAGTGCATTTCCCCTCGGGATACACCTGTAAACTCAATGCGGGAAGTTGTGTGGATCCCGATGGCGGGTATACTTTTTGGGATAGCCTCCCACGTAAAAATTGTAATGATAATACATACATAGTAATTTATAAAAGTGTCGCGACTAAACTTAAGTCGGACGCCGAAACTGTTTATTCGGTTAGTATAAGAGACACTAGTTTTTCGTTATCAACAACCGGGGTTGATTCCACTTGTGGTCTTTCCATTTATAAAACTGAACACCCAAAATTGTTTATAGTTCAGTCGAAGAATCTAGATAAATTAGAGAAAAATGTTGTTTTCAATTTAAGTCAAGATAATATGGACATGTTTTATTATGTAAACACTAAATTTGTATACGTGGAAAGATACATAAGGAATCAAATCCAGGGGTTATATAAAAATGTATTAACACATAGGTGTAGGTTAGAAAAAGAAATATTAAGAAACAGCCTGGCAATTGCGGCATCTCAACCGGACGAGTTCGCGTATAGATTCATGGGTGAAGCAGGATACATGGCCGTACCCGCAGGAGATGTTATGCTCGTAGTTCAGTGTACTTCAGTAGAGGTCAAGGTTCGACACGCTAATCGATGCTATAATCGAATACCCGTACAACGAAGCAATCACAGTGTCTTTTTAACACCAAAAACACACATAATCACCAATCAGGCGACCGAAGTACCTTGTAACTCGCCATTGCTGCAATATTACCGATTGGGAGCACAATGGTATAAATTTCTCCCAGCTCCAGTAGAGACAATAGCTCCGATCAAACTCAAACCTGCAACCAAAGTTTCCTGGGGATACGCCAATCCAATTCATCTGGCCAGCAGCGGACTCTATAAACAAGAGGATCTAGAAGCCTTGAAACGCCTGAAAATCGAGCCCTTTTGACTGGCGGATGAGTTACTTGAGATCGGTGTACGTTTTTTTCATGAAGTGGCTGCTGGTTTTCTGAATTGATTATTTTATTGAATGTTCTTGTCTTGTTTTGTAATGAATTTTCAATGTAACCTTCAGCGACACTGCTAGACCGCCATCCTCCATGTTGTTTAATAGTGGTTAAACTGGCTCCAGAGTTTGCTAGCAGTGTCGTTGAAGTACGACGAAAACAATGTCCCGTATAACCTTCCGGATCGGGTAAATTCAAAAACCTTGCAATTTTTTGGGGTACGATACAAATTTTGTTTTTACCCATTGGTTGACGAATGCAACGTCCATTTCTGTAACACAAAAGGAATTTTTCACTTGTGCAGTTTTCAGGCCGTAAAGCAATGTATTTTTTGACAAGGTTGTAGTATTTATTCATGATCACAAAAGATCGTGGGTAATAATTTTTGGTGTCTCGAACAGATACGATAAATTTAGACCCAACATCTTCGACATCATTATGATTTAAGAGGCCAAGTTCTTTGCATCGCATCGCTCCACAAAATCCTAGAATTAGAATGACCTGAAACATAGTAATTTAATTACAAAATTATAATTTGTGTAAATATAAATTTGTAAATAGAAAAAAAGTTGTAAATAAATTGTATATATTTTATTATTATTATTATTATTAATAATAAAGTTAGCTGACGTTTTTAATATTTTGATTTATTTTTCTCTTATTAAATTAGAACTCAAAATATTTATAAAAAATTACACTTATAGTTTTTTAATTTTTTTTACAAATGAAATTTTTTTTGTTTTTTTGTAATAATTTTTTCAATAAAAAAAATTATAAAAAGTTTTTAAATGTCAGCTAACTTAATTTAAAATTTTTATTAGTATTATTATTATAAAACTTACTTTCTGAACTAGACAAGTGTCATCGGCAGCTTTATCCAGAAATTTATTAATTTCATTCCATGTCAATACTTTGGATTTTTTTGATCGGAAACCTTTAGAGTTATTTTTCAAGAAAGTTGTAAGCTTCGTAAATTTTTGCAAGTCAATTCCATGTTTTAGGTTAACCAATGTCTTAATCATTGAATATTTAGACCATAGAGTTGATGGTGCGAAATTTTTGGAAAGTTGATTGAAGTACACCAAAAATACATCTTCAGTAAAATTTTTAATTTTTTTTTCAATTGTCCAATCCATAAATTTTTGATAAGTCCGATTATATTCATCGCTGGATTTCGCTGCGACCAAATTGTTTGTTATATTTTGGGCTTCAGCTTGAATGTAGTCAGTACCCTCTTCGTCATTGTCACTCATCGCTGACGTTTCAGATGAGCTCATTTTAGTTTTTTTAATTATTTTATAACTATTTAACTTTTTAAATTATTAACTAAATCACGTAAATTATATCACAATTGATGTGTTATTATTGCCGAGATATTGCACTAATGGCGTCATGACAGCTCTTCTGAAGCATGATGCGTGTGAGTACTGACGCGCATAGTATCGCATATGCGCACTAATGGGTAAACCGAGGATAGAAAGATAAACCGAGGATAGAAAGTATCACTTCGATCTCAGATAGAATGGATAGAATCCGAATTTTGGGCCTAGGCAGGATAAAAACAAAATAAAATGTTAACAAAAATTATTATAAGTACGGGACCTACGTGGAGGGAATGGTGCGACTCCTGAAACGAAGGGACTCATGAGAAGGGGAAAATTCTAAACTAAACGAGGGCTAATTGGTTTAGAGTTTCCCCCGACTTAGGAAAGTGAAACAAGGAAATCATGCCCAGGCTTTTCCGAGAGGACCCAACAGAGTCAAAGAGAAAAAAAAAAGTCAGTCGTTTTTGAAACATTGGAAGTGAGTGTTCTACTCTCCCAGTAATAGCAAATTCCCTTTTGTTTTATTTCTCCTTCTGGTAAAGTAACCTCTCGAGAAAGCCATGGCGATCAATCTCAAGTATGTTAATTATATCTTTTAATTTTTCTTCTTTTTTTGATTGACCTTCAATTTTTACTTGTTCATTGTAATTGCTTTATTCAATATAACCAAAATGATTTTACTTAAAGAAAATTCTTTTTTTTTTTTTATTTCGTTAGAATACCTTTCCCCACAGTTTAAGATCCCAAACCTATTGGTAATAACTAGGGTTTACAATTAAATAAATAATCGGTTACGTTCGACGTAACAATATCATAAACGAAATAACAGTGAATAAATAATATAATCGTAAATTAAATTGCACATCTAGTAACGACTAGAATTAAATTATCAAAAATTAAACACACTTAAATATAACAACATTTTGAACGTAAAATTATTTATAAGAATTTTTAATTAATTATAGACAAATTAACTGTGTATTATGGTTTATCAATACGTCGTCATTGCGATTCTATCGAAGATATGAAATCTTTAAATAATTAATAAGTATAAAAATTTTAATATATTTTTTTTGACGCGAATAATTATTCTGTATCACTTTCACCTGAATCTTTAAATTCTTCTTGGATTTTTTCGGATTTCTTTTTCGAGGTCGAGTTGAAATTTGTTTTCTTTCTTAAAGCTCTTGTTTTTTCTTCAGTTTTTCTTCTCATTTTTTTAGTTTTTCCTCTTCCAATAATTTGTTCTTTAATAATCGTTCTTCTTTGTTCTTCGCTTTTTCGGCTCTTTTCATTTCAATTTTTTCTTGTTTACTTAAACATTCAGTTCGTCTTTTCAATTTGAATTCTTTTCTTTTAACTTCCAATTGAATTTCTTTCAATTCTAATCCTTGGAAATTTTGAGAAGTAATCGCGAAAATTTGGTGTTTTTCTTGTTTTTTCTACTTGCTTTGATCTGAGGAAAATGCAAATGTTTTTTGCCAAATATTATTGTGTTGAGCGTCTGTTAAATTATTGTCTAAGCTTAAATTAATATGATAGCCGATTCATTGTTATTTTATCCTTTATTACCGTCTAATGTCGATGACTTATTCGAATTTTTCTTTGATAAAATTACAGTATCTTCTAAACTTACGCAAGATTTACAACTGGGTGATTCTAAAACAAGCGTATCACTCAAATTTTCCTCTAGTAAAACCTCAGTACTATTTAAACCTACTAAGGATCTGCAACTAGATGATTTCAATGTCGAGGAAGTATTCGGATTTTCCTTTGATAAAATCACAGTTTCTTCTAAACTTACAAAGGGTTTGCCACTATGTGATTCTAAAACCAGCTCATTACTCAAATCTACTTCTGCTATAAACCTAGTATCTTTTAAATTTATCATTGATTCATGACTAAATAATTCTAAGACTACGTTATCTCCTAAATTATTTAGATTCTCTGAAATAGTTGCATTTAACAGTACTGTATCATCAAACTCTAACTGGAAACCATCATTATCTAACGATTCTTGAGCTCCACTCCCATTAATGTCACTATCAATACTTTCAACTTGTTCTACATATAGCTGATTTAAAGTTTCAGACGAATCATTGGCTGAAAGAACCACTGAGATTTTATTGCTCTCTGATTCATATCCAGAGGTTTCTCGCTCAGCTCCAGAGTTCAATTTTTTCCATATCGTAAATAAAAGCTGTTACGTCAATGGATTTTGATTGCGATTATTTGCTTCTTGGAAAGAACTCATTAAATCAGTTGGGATGTTTGATTCAATTAATTTTAAACATGTCTTGTTAATACTTTCTAAATGTATATGATTATTATTAACTTCAAGCGGTAAGTAATCACCATTTAAATTTTTACGCTGTACTGAAATACATTTGGAGAAATCGATTCTTTTAGGATTCAGTGGGAAGAGGCCACATGCCTCGGAGGTATTTTTTATGACATCTGGCTTCATTTAATTTTTAAATGTGGATAGAAATAATGGAGCAAAATTTACTTTGGTTACTGATGGTGTTGTCGTTTGAGTGTGTCTTGCAATAACATTTTTCCACTCAATTTTGAGAAGTTGAAATATACCCACGTCGCAAGGCTACATAATGTGAGTAGCGCTTGGATGTAAACAGTAAAGAAGTATCTGATGTTCAACACAAAACTTATGTAACTCAATATTGATATGAGACTTGTGTCCATCAAAAAATAGTATAACAGGAAATGTTACTTGATTTTCCAATGAACGGGGATATGGTACATTGGCAATATACTAATGATAGGTTGCGCTTGTAATCTAGCCATTGTCACTCAATCAAAATGAAAATGCAGCAGGTATAGGTGCAGCTTCATCTCGTGGAATCTTTTTACACGGATATATAATCATAGGATCATACCTAGTACCATCGGCAGAAAAAGTACAAAGATCACTAATAGATTGTTTCTCTGGATCAGATGCAAGTTGATACAGATTTTTTTCTCCTTTGGGGCCAAGAAGTTTTCCAGTCCTAGGACATGTCTGCATTCCTAGCTCATCTGAATTCATTATTTGCTCTGAATCATCAAATATCCTCTTGATTTTTTCCGACTTCAGATGATCTTGTAAACCTTTGAACCAATCCAAAATATTTTCTTTCGTCATAGAAGCCCGAGCTTTTGATAATGTTTCTGTGCTCTTCATTACTATTTCAAGATGTCTTCTTAGGAATAATGAAAACCATTTCCTGCCTGGTCTGCTGTCAGTAAAAAGATTAGGACGTTTCTCGTCGAATAAAATGTTTTGTACTGCATACATCACATGTGTTAAGCGCATCGGAGAACCTAACCTAGCTTTATGAACAATCCAATTCTTAATACTATAACGTAGATTTTTCCCAACGTTAGATCTCAAAGCAAACTATAATTTTCTACGTTACACTTCGTCCATCTCAGCCATCTCTCGATCCTCCAGGAACCCTGACGGGTGCCAGCCGACTTCTTTTTCCCCGGTATCGGCAACCGGGATACGATAAACTTAAATTTTATGTTCCTAGAAAACCAAGGTAGGCCTTGACGGTCACGGAATACCTCGGTGTTGCTCAGTTATGCTGGTTGTGGAAAGAGGGTCGTGATTTGGTCTCTCAGAGGAAATAATTTCCACACAAAACGGGACTAAACGATAATTAGTACACAAATTGGTACTCCCAAACTAATATTCAATCTTAATAATCGGTAAATAAATTAAATCGATATATAAAATATCGCGGAAGCAGTCCTAAACGACACGAAACAAAGACCATGGCCTGGGCCATAGGTCTACGGTAATAGCATGCGTGAGGCACGCCAGCTTCGGTACGATAGACTCGCTCGACTCTCAATCGATGCTCACTCAACGAGAACTCGCAATCAACTTCCTTCATCGATACACATTTAACGCTGCCTAGCAGTGACGGTACGTCCGTCCTTCATGAGGACTTTCACAAGACTCTTTTAATAAATATTCCGGTCCTAAGCCGGACTTCCACACTAACGATCCTTACTCTTTCGCTACTCAAGCCAGACTATTTTCCAAAACCATCCTTACTTTTCCACGACTCAAGCTAGACTGCCTCTCACCGTACCCCTACTACATTTATGCCACCTGCTACATGCGCTCAACTCACCTGCACGCTTCTCTTAGACACGCACATCCTCCACATTCACTTCCACACTCACACAACTAGAGTCCCAGACCTACCAGTGATTCTGTTCCCCTAGGAGCTCAGACAGAACTCACAACTACCCTCGAGCATCCAGCAATCGAGGCCTGTCAACCGCAACCTACCGCATGAGACTGCCAAAACTCTCGTACTTCGGGGCGACGACATTTCAGTCGCTCCTCTACAGTAGTCACCTTCTCCACAGTAGTCAATCTTTCGCTCCTTTCAGTATCTTCAAGTTACCTTTCAGTACATTGTAACCAGGGTGTTTAGCCCGGGTCCAATTGGTCCCCCCTTTTCTCTATGAAAAGGGCGCCATTGGGATTTTAGGCAGGGTGTTTCAGAAACCGAGGAAGCATGAGAGGGGAAAGACAAGGTCGTGAAAAGTTCGAAAGGGCTGTAAATAATACTGAGAATAATTATGAATAACAAATATAATTATTTATTCAATTTCAATGATAAAAGTTAACAAATCTTCAAAAATTAACTGATCAACTAACTTAATCACGCAAATCTCTCACCTACGCAGGCACTTGCCAGATAATCTTACAACTAAATAACGCTTAACTCTTTACTTTCATAAACTCGTCAACCTGACGGAATACCATAAAATGCCTTAAATTTTACCTCGTCAATCTGACGGACTACCATATAATATCATAAATTTTACCTTGTCAACCTGACGGACTACCATATATTACCTTAACTACAATTAAAATCTTATTTCCGACAGCTCCCCCGACTCGCGCGTCTACGCAGCGGTTTCCTAACTTATTCCGTTGTACCCCCGACTCGGGCGTCTATTCAACGTTTTCTAAGTGACTCACTAAATTCCATATGAACAATCGTCCACCGGACGCTAACTTAATTCCCCAAAATTATTCAATTACTCAAATTCTTCTAATTACTAATCAACTAAATTACCAAAATTCCTGTATTATCATAATTTACAAAATTTGATCGCTGAATATTTATTCAATACAAGATACCAATTTACCAATTTAATTCATTGCCAAAGTTCTTGACCAAAATTTCTCAACTAAACATGTTTCTTAAATAAACTACTACTTTAATAAAATTCAGCCCACTGGCCTAAATTCAATTTTACAAAATTTTCAGTTTCAACTATTGCAACTTAACGCTTCTCATTTAACTCTCAACTACAGAAATTTCCAGAAAAATCTACAATATCTGAATCTTATAATTAATTTTACTATTACAAATTTTATTGTGATAATTTTAACTAAATAAATTAATTATACCAAAAGACCTGCATCTAACTGATAAATAACCTTGACGAATGATTAACGTATAAAAGAAATAACTTATCTGAAAGTGACACCTGAGACAGTAGAGATCATTAATTTACAAAAAATTAATTACAATTCTTCCAGGCTCTCAATTTACCAAATTAAGTCTAGGCCTAAAATAATTGTAAAAATACCTGAGACTTAATTTTTTCAATCCTTCAACAGTGACTGATACTTTGGTCAAAGCAGACCGGATCAGCGGCTGGTTGGTCTCTCTAGTCTCCAATGAATTAGCTGGCACCAAATAAAGGGTTTGCAAATTCCAGTTTGTACATTGGCTTCCTTCCTGATATGTACTGAATCTCGATGACGAAATTATTACACAACACTACACAGACTCAACTGTTTTTCCAAAAAGAAACCACTCTTTCAAAAAGCGTCACTGGCTCAAAAAGCCTCTATGTCTCTCTTGCTAGCTCTTTTATAACCCTGAACTCCAAGTTCTCGAACTTTCCTATTGTCTGTTGTCTCCGCTTCATTTTCCGGGGACATCAGTGGGGACTTTCGATTTGCACGTCCGGTGACAAGTCGAAACTACTTGTCAAAATCAAATGGTAAGGGAAAGCCCTTACTAACCGTGGCGTCAATTGGAAGGTCGATGATGACCATAGGAAGTTTGATTTTCCCTGTTACAACATTAATACTAATCACTCACGACCCACGGCAGCCATAAGTAGTCTACGCACCATTTCTTTTGGTTTTTTGGTAAACTTCATAACATCTTCTAAGTTTATGTCATCTATATAGTCATGACTTCCATCAACAATTTCTACAGTATCTTCTTGTAATGTCGTAGAACTATTAGAAGTACTTGTCGCAGTAGAAGTAGAAAAAGTTATCGTCGTAGTAGTAGGAGTATGAGTAGTAGCGATAGCAGGAGTAGTAGTTGTAGTAGCAGCAAGCGCAGTAGCAGTAGCAGTAGTAGAAGCAGTAACAGTAGTTGTAGTAGTAGTAATAGTAGTAGTCGTAGTTGTACTAGTAGGAAAAGCCATAACAGTAGTAAAAATTGAAGTAGTTGTAGGGGTAATAGCAGTCGCACTAATAGTTTTGATATCATATCAATATTAAAATTAATATTAATATCAATATTAATTGCAGACGAAGTACGAAGAGTGGTTTGATTCAGAGTAGTTAGTATTGTTTCTGTCTCAGAACGATTACTCTGAATACAGGAAACCATGGGGCAGGTACGTGTAGAATGTGGAGATCTACCTGTACCCAACTAAAAATTTTAATGTAAGACCTATTGGGTCCTCACTGGGTTGCCTAATAGGAACCACACATAGGAATGTAACGCAAAGCCTTCATTGGGTAATCTCTCTTGGGTCTCAATAGAGAAACCCCCATCAGAACCCCATCTAAAATTTGGAAGAAAAAATATTAAAATTTTCGAAAACATTAAAAATAATTTAGGATCAGATACTCATATTATATTGGAACTCATTGATATCATTAACTCATTGATGCATTTAATCTCGGATCAAAATGGAATTATTGATTGAAAGAATCCTTCGGCGAGAGTTGGGCTCGAACTTGCGTCCTTTAGGTCCTCAGTCGTTTACGTTACCGCTGGCCCAAGCAGGAATACTTATAAAGTAGAATATTATTTCGTACACATCAACTTAACCGGATTACTAAGACATTATTTATGTTATACTCGAGCTTTAAGAAATTTTTTTTTTATTTATTTTTTTTACTAACGTAGAAATACAATTTTTGTAGGAATTAAATAGAAAATGTATACATTAAAAAAAACTATTGAAAAACGTAAAAAAAATTAAAAGAATCAAATATATAATTCGTTAAAACTGTCCGATTGACTTGGAATCCTCCTTAATTATTTATGTTAAAAATAGAGTGAAGAAAAAAAATAAATTTCGATAGCTTTTTTGCCTTCAAAAGTTGGAAACAATTTTCGATAAAATTTCTATTTTATATTTTTTTTATGAACTTGGTTTTTTTTAAGTAGATAAAAAAACAAACAATTAGAAAAAAAATGTTCAATGTAATAAAAAAAAAAAATTTAACATGCCTTACTATGGGTTGACCTCACTTGTAATTAATTAGTAAATTTTTTTTCGATGAATAAAAATTTGACAAACCATTTTAATTTTTTTAACATCAATTCTTTTGCAAATGTAAATTTTATTTTTACACATTGATAATAAAAGTTTTTTTCAATTAAAATTTTTAACTTTTCACTATGAAAATCGAAGATGATAAAAAATCGGGAAGTTATTGTTTTCACCTCGTTTTGCAAAAATGGAGTTTTTATCAAATTTCAACGTTTGAAGGTCACAGGAAGCTCCCCTGACTACCCTTATTAAACAAAATGATTAAAAATGATTTCACAATGTTAAAGGCCCATGAGAGATATGATTTAAAATCATTTACATGATTTGACAAGATTTAAAATGATTAGAAAATTAATTATTTTTAATCATAACAAATAGTTAATAGTCACGTTTAATCATAACAATAATTAATAGTCACGTAAGTACTATAAACACGTCTTTTTTTCTGTGCTCTTATTTTTGTATATTTTCTGCGTTATATGCCTTCGGGCTTTTTGTTGCAGTTACAGTTGCAAGCGCCTTTTTGCAATCACTCTGGATTGCAAATAAACTTGGAAAATCAGCCACGATTAACCTAATTACCGAATTATTTTGCTGTTCACTACAAATTTGGAGGTTAGTGACAGCAACTGCAAAGACGTGACTATAGGCAGTGTGTTTTTCCAGTTGAGTGACACTAGACTATTTTCGTACAGTTATCTACTAGCTCACATCGGTGTTAATATACCATTATCAGCCGACAGATGGTGGCACGAACCTAAATACCGCTGAGTGTTTTTATTTACATCTATCTGTCAAACTCAAATTATCAGTTTTCTGATTAGACAGCTATCAGTTGTCCCATTTGAATGTAACACTTGTAAGTTTGTTTAACATCCCAGCTGTGCAAAAGAGATTGGTAAAACTAAAATACTACAACATGGCGCCGAGTGATCATACATGTGCAAGATGCTCTAAGACAATTAGAGTAAATGCGGGTTGCATTGGCTGCAACCATTGTAAAAAATGGTACCATAAAAAATGCAGTGACCTAAGTGATACTGAATTTAAAAAGTATCTTGCATAATATCGAAAAAAGGGGATCACGAGCTGGGAATGTGGTCGGTGTAATTTTGAAGTTAGCATCATCGAATCTGACGGTGATGATAGTGACACTGAGGAAATACCTCTCTCCACTAGCAAAGCTGAGTTAGAAAATATGTTCAAAAAATATCTGTCTGGATTTGTTGAAAAAATTGAGAAAATTGAAAGTAGTGTAGCTGGTATTCGTAGAGATCTGAATAAGTTTTCTGAGCACAACAAAAACATCACTCAACAGCATAAAGAGTTCGAAAAAAGAGTCAGGGATATTGAAAATAAACTGACATCTGAGAAAAATATAGCTATTGACCCCAACAATATCATAAAGGAGATAAATGATCGTAAAAGAAGAGAGAGCAACGTCATTGCTCTAGGTATCGCTGAGTCGAAAAAGACAGTTGGCAATGACCGTCTCGAAGATGACAAAATTTCCCTTTCTACAGCTCTACCTGCGGAATTATCTGTTAAGATTCCAAATTTTAAAATTCGTAGATTAGGTCGTCCGACAACTGATCGTCCACGCCCTCTGCTCATCGAGACTCGGTCAGTGGTCGATGCCAGAGATATTTTAAAGCTCAATCATCGTGAAGGCTCTACAGTGGCTTTCAAACCTGATTTAACACCTGCGCAACAGTCTCATCTCAAGAATCTGCGTTCTCAACTTGATACACTAATAAAAAATGGTGATACAAGCAAAACCATCAAGTATGTCCAAGGTGTACCGCAGATAGTAAACAAAAATTTTCGCCCGCTCAGTGAGAGAGAAAACCCTCAAGGCCCTGCAAGTTTAATATCAAAACACACGAGGCCTCCGAACTAAGCTGTCCAAATTTTTGACAGCAACAGCGGCCAGTAGTCTCGACATAATCTGTATTACTGAGTCGTGGTTACACTCGTTGATTCGTGATGGCGAGGTAATTGATAACACATACACTATTTATAGAAACGATAGAGACCCAACACTCTCAGGACAAGAACGTGGTGGTGGTGTCTTCATTGCCATTAAACGCCGCATTCATGCTGATTTAATACCCATTGATGATTGCAACCTGGAACTCGTCTTCGTTAAAATTAAAGGTACTGTATCTGATATAATCGTTGGCTGTGTTTACATGCCTCCTCTTACGTCATACGAAGAATACCATAGTCTACTCACAACTCTTACACACGTTAATGAAAAGTTCATAAATGCCAAATTGCTACTTGTAGGTGATTTTAACTTGCCAAGTAGCGTCCCTCGAGCTGACTGTGATAAATCTGTTCATGATGGTCTCGCTCTACTGGAATGTACTCAAATAAATAGCCTATGCAACTACAATAATAATCTACTGGATCTCTGTTTCTGCAACGTCGAAGCCAGCATTGATAAAGCTCTACCATTTGTTCCAGAGGATAAATATCATCCAGGTTTTACTGTGTACCTTGAATTCCAGCCTAACCTTACACCTCTTAGCCCAGCTACTTACTCTTTCAAGAAAGCTGACTATCATAACCTCAACACTTTTTATCGTCAAGTCAACTGGATTGAACTATATGAAATTGACACCGTAGAAAACAAAGTCAAATGGTTTTATAGCAAGCTTGAAGAAGGCATTTCTCGGTACGTGCCTGTTCACAGAAATTTTGTCAGTACTTATCCCTGCTGGTTCTCTTATGAACTCATAAACAAAATAAAGCTTAAGAAATTTGTACACTCTCAATACAAAAAAATGAAAAATCAACAGAACTACACCCGTTTCAGCATACTGAGACGGAATTGTAAAATATTAAGCGCCGAATGCTACAGAAATTATGTTGATAAAATCGAAAACATGGTTCAGACCGATCCTAATGCCTTCTGGAAGTTTATCAAGGATAAAAAACACGGCAATACTGACATCCCTTCTTCAATGTCCTGGATCAACCAATCAGCATCTACTGGACAAGACATTAGTAACCTGTTTGCCTCATTTTTCAAGACAACATTTTCCTCGGATCACAACAGCAACCATCACATCAATGCCAATGCGAATGTCCTGAAAGCTAACCTGAACAGTCTAGAAGTCAACTATGATGATGTTCTCAAACAGCTACTTAAACTAAATCCTAATAAAGGTGCTGGACCTGATGGGATTCCGAATCTATTCTTGAAGAATTGTGCAACAGAGATCTGCGAACCTCTCACCCATATTTTCAACAAATCCCTTCAGTCAGGTACCTTCCCTAGCGTCTGGAAGTTATCATATGTGTGTCCAATCCACAAAAATGGCCAGAGATCTGAAGTGTCCAATTACAGACCCATCTGTATCCAATCCGCACTGGCTAAGCTTTTTGAAAAGCTGGTCCTCACCCAGCTCACACAAGCTTTCAAAAATATCATCACGACAAAGCAGCATGGATTTGTGGGTGGAAGATCAACTACGTCTAATCTTTACTCGTACACTAATTACCTACTCAATGCGTTGAATGATGGACTTAAGGTACATTCCATATATACGGATTTCAGCAAGGCATTCGATCGTGTAAACCATACAGTTCTCATTGCCAAACTTAATAATTACGGTGTGGAAGGCACCGCGTTAGAATGGCTCCATTCATACCTGGCTGACAGATTCCTTCAAGTTAGAGTAGATGGCTATCTATCAGAAGAGTATGTGGCCACATCTGGAGTTCCACAAGGATCTCACTTAGGTCCCCTCCTCTTCAATATCTTCATCAATGACATAGTTAATAACATACAGTCTGAATGTTTACTCTACGCAGACGACCTGAAGATTTATAGAACCATCTCCAACGATTCTGACATCCGGCTTCTACAAAAAGATATTGATATGCTGTCTACCTGGTATACCAACAATAAACTGGACCTCAATGCCAAAAAGTGTGCTGCGGTATCCTACTCGCGCGCTCACAATAATATTATCACTAGTTACAAACTCAACGGTTAGAATTTACCAGAAGTCTCGGACGTCAAGGACCTGGGAATTTTTATCGACAACAAACTTACCTTTGAAAAGCACATTAACAAAATAAGTCTGCAAGCATTCAAAGTTCTGGGACTCATCACACGAACTGGGAGAGATTTTCGCAACCCGTACTCCCTGCTTAGTCTGTATCGTTCACTCGTCTTACCAATACTAGAGTACGGTACTGTCATATGGTCACCATACACTGACACTCTCATCAATAGAGTTGAGAGGGTTCAAAACAAATTCTGCAAGTCGTTGTCGTTTCATCCGTCATTGAGGCCGCAAAAACTCTCTACCTATAGTATTCGCTCTCTTTTCAAGGTTAACAGCCTAGTTGATCGGCGTCAGGTTGCAGACCTAGCGTTTTTCTACAAAGTTGCGAATGGGCAAATTGATGCACCTGAAATCCTCAGCAGCTTTGAGTTTGCCCCCACTACACTATCACTCAGGCATAATCGCCTATTAAAAACGACAAAGACACAGAAAAATTACGTCTTCCATGGGCCGCATAACAGGATCGCCAACCTCGTCAACTCTTTGCACACAGATATCAACTTCTACGGTGGTACCTATCAAGCTTTCATCACGAATACCAAAAACAAAATACTTCCCTATCGTTGATTTAACGTTAAACAAATTATCAAATTAACTTATTACTGCAATTAATTCAATTGACTATTCTGTCTTTTTTTCTTTTTTCTTTTCTACTTTAACCTGCTGTTTTTATTTCAACACTATATCTCTCTCTACTCTTTATATATATGATGTATAAATCCGATAGGCGTCTTTTTTCTAAATAAATAAATAAATAAATAAATAACAAATCACTTTGTTTAATCAGGGTACCTCTGCAACGTTGTCACTATGTCGTGAGTATGTATGAATGAGTGTGTGTGTGTGTGTGTGTGTGAATCACTTATAACTTTTGAACAATTGAACCAATCGGAATCTACCAAACGGCTTTCTAAAGAGTTCCCTCAAACTTAGATTTCCTATAGATTTGAATCGATTCAGACCGATAGATTTTGAGAAATCTCAAAAAAAATCGGAAACAAATTTTTTTTGAAAGTGGTTTTTTTGGAATACCTTTGTAACAGTTTTACCTGCTCAGGTTAGCTCCTAATCAATCTTATAAATAACTAACAAGATTAACAAACAACAATAATTATTAGGGCGCCACCAGGATTTTTTATTACGCTTCCTGGAACCGGTCCAGAGCTGAAAATTTTTATCTTAGGGTAGAGAGAGTGGAGGAAGGTGCTGCTGAATAATAAATAATTAATTAACAAGATTGGCCAATATTTATTAACAATAAAAGGAAACTTAACAGTATCTTGATTTATAAAAATTTAACTAAGTTACACTCGCTTACTCACACTATCCACACTTAACAATATCCTTATTCTCGACGAGCCCCTTTCGGCGTCTACCCGTCGATTTCTAGCTCGTGCCCCTTTCGGCGTCTCCACGTGAAATTATTATTAACAAACTAAACAACCCAAACTAAACTTTTTCATCAACCGCACAGAGACCAATCGTATGCAGGGGTCGTTGACTCGGCTCACAGGAGTAACAGCCCAGTGACTAAACGTAGACCTAGATACTCCTGCAGCTTATTCACACTTTGCTACAGAACAACAGCCCAGTGACGAAACGTAGACCTAGATGTTCTGCAGCACACTCTCATAACCCGCTCCAGCTTCAGCAGTAACGGCTCAGTGACGAAACGTAGACCTAGATACTCTGCAACTCACACATAACCCACACTTGTCTCACACTGACACTACTGATTTGACTTTATTTGTGAATTTAATATTTAAGAATAATTGATTTGATTTAAGACTTAAAATTGAGCCATTAAAATATCCAATCATTAAAATTTCTATAAAACAATATTTTTCAGTTAACAATTAATTTTTAAATAACGTTGAACTAATATTTCCTTCCTAAATTCCGATTGTTAATTATAACTCTGATTTAATATATTAAAATAGATTAATTTTTGATCAGATTAAAATTCCTGACTACTTTACTACTAGGGTCTTAATATGACAACGATAATCAATTAAAACGATTGGTCTTAATGTTTCAAATTAATGACCGAGAAATCACTTTAATAATTATTCTAATCTCAATAATGCTCAATAATCAAGTTGAAAATCATTAACATAGAATTACTGATGTAAATTAATTAATTATAACTGAACTTTCCTGTGAAATTTTCAACTCGAATTAAGTAACTTCTTGGACTTAATGTCCACGCTATTAATTCTTAATTTTCGGCAAATTTTAAATTGTCTAATCCACGGACTTAATCCCAAAATAAATTAAATAATAATTAATAAATAAAATAATTTACAATATAAAAATAATTTCAGTAATTAATTCCTGATATAATCTTCAATAAAACCTTAATAATTTTCTAAATTATAAAAATCGACAAAAGTCGAAGTATTCATCTTCTTTAGCTAGAACATTTGCTAGCTTAGTTGTCTTTGACCTTGGGTGTTTGGAATTTACTGCGACACAAAATGTATCGACGCTCGACCGAAAATTCCATGAGTAAAATGTTGTCGATTATTTTTCAAGCAACGAAATTAATCAATTTTTCTTGACTTAATTGTTTTAAAATTATAACAATTTATTAAACGAATTTTTCGGATGTTAATTAATTTAATTGATAAATTTTTTAGTTGTTAAATTTTTCCCGCAAGGTCAATTGAGAGACTCTCGGGTATAAGCCCCAAGGAAAATCACTCAATCCAAACTAACAAATGTTTTAATTCTGATCAATGAAATCATCGTCGATTAAACGATCCAATTGATAATTAATTAGGAGAAGTAACCGAGTATTAGGTAAACCGCGGTCCACTTCTTTCCCACAATGTAATAATTGATACCTTGACGAATAAGATGATGATCTAACTCTCTAATTGAAGATGAAGTCCTAGTTGTAGTTGGCTTCTTCGTCTCGTCACTACTCCGGAGATCGGTCCTTTTCGATTTTCGTGGCACTATGTCTGGCGGTCACACTACTTCTCCCTTTTCCACTGCACGGCTCACCTATATGAAATCATCGTCGATTAAACGATCCAATTGATAATTAATTAGGAGAAGTAACCGAGTATTAGGTAAACCGCGGTCCACTTCTTTCCCACAATGTAATAATTGATACCTTGACGAATAAGATGATGATCTAACTCTCTAATTGAAGATGAAGTCCTAGTTGTAGTTGGCTTCTTCGTCTCGTCACTACTCCGGAGATCGGTCCTTTTCGATTTTCGTGGCACTATGTCTGGCGGTCACACTACTTCTCCCTTTTCCACTGCACGGCTCTTCTATTTTAACCCAAAACTACCCCCCCCCTATTCTCCCTTTAGGCCCGAAGGTCGAGACGCTTCAGTGCTGTGTCGAATAGTTATCGATATCCGGTGACTTATCGATTTAGGGTAATTTTACCCTGTTACACCTTTCAAACGGCTCAATCGATCAACTTCAAAAACTAATCCGCCCTTGAGCTTGAAAAACCACGTCGATCACCGCTAATCCGGTGAAAATCGGTTGACTAGTTACCCCAGGCTTAAAAGAAGTGGAATTAAAGGTCTTAGAACTTTCAAATTAATACAACAAACGACATATGCCGGTGACAGACAAGTGTAAATTGTGACTTCACTACATAGTAAATCGAAGAAATGCATGGTGGTGTTTCGAGGGTTCGTTTTATCGGCCTGGGGTATTTTTCCATAAATTGGTTCCTTCCTAAGTTATTCGAAGTCAAAATTTGATTTCCATCGAATTTTTGGGTATTTTCAACTTTTAAAGAAAAATTATAATTACAAAAAAAAATTAAACCGGTGATGTTAGCTGAGTGGTCTAAGGCGCAAGGCCTATAGAGCACTCGAGACTGGCTCACTGGCCAGGCGTGGGTTCGAATCCCAAGCTGGTCTTAGAAACCATCTTGGTTGATATTCGACCCTCGCCGCGTAGATTTAAGATTTTCACAACCCAAAAAGACCCCAACGTACCATTTCCAACAGTTGAAGTCGGCGATATGACCACAGCAGTTAAGACCGACTCTAAAAAATAACCAATTGAAAAAAAAAAAAAAAAATTAGGAAAACGGTTCACCCTAAAGGCCATCCCTGTAACTTCCCGCTAATTCCATACCTAAGCGCTTAAAATTGTACTTATGACATTTTTGAGATTTTTCAGCTCAAAATATAATTAATGTGATATTTTGAGCTCACTGAGTGAAGAGAGATAATATCTTGATGCATTTGAGCGCTCCCAGCTCAAAAGTCTGAAAAAAGTTTCGTAGAACACTATTTTTGGACTGTTCAAATCGCAATAACTTTTGAATGGATCAACCGATTTTCACGAAGTTGGCGGCATTCGACGCAGTTTTATCATCCTCATAAGTGATTTTCGAATTTCAATTGATCAAATCGAAAACTTCAGAGTAATCCCGAAAAAACACTTTTTTCGGTTTTCTTTCGTTCACGATAACTCACGAACGAATCAACCGATTTTAACCGGATTGACGGAGATCGGCGTGGTTTTTCAAGCTTAAAGGCAGATTAGTTTTTGAAGTTGATCGATAGAGTCGTTTAAAAGATATTCCAAAAAAACCACTTTCAAAAATGATTTTTTTCTTATTTTTTTTGAGATTTTTCAAGATTTCTTAAAGTCTATCGGTCTGAATCGGTTCAAATTTTCAGGAAATCTAAGCTTAAGGGAACTCTTTAGAACGCCGTTTAGTTAGTTCCGATCAGTTTAGTCGTTCAGAAGTTATAAGCGAGTCACATAGTCACACACACATACACACACACACACACACACACACACACACACACATATACAGACATAGTGACAACATCGCGGGGGTAGTCAGGGAAGCTTCCTGTGATCTTCAAACGTCGAGCTCTGATGAAAACTCGATTTTTGCAAAACGGGGTAAAAACAATAACTTCCCGATTTTTTAAAATCTGAGATTTTTAGCGGGAAGTTAAAAACTATCGTTTATTTTGAAATATATTTAATTTCTATAAAACATTTAATATAAATTAATGATTAATTCTGATTAATGGAAAATAAAATGCCTTTCAACTATATTACTTATTATTAGTGACGAAAAAACGTTGTGATGGATTCATTATGCTTAGTAAAAAGGTATTGTTCATAACCAACTCTCTTTAAATAATCATTTTATCATCTAATTTTTGATTGGTTATCGATTTTGTAATCCCTCTGCTGGTTACATGTGTCAAAATCGTGTTTATATGTTAGTGTATTGACTACGAAGGAACATATACGTATTCCTTTAAAACAATGGTTGTCAAATAATTCACAGTGTACATTATTATTTTTATTTATTTAAAAGATTTAAAATTCATCATCATGGGAGAAGAAATCTATTCAATTGGCAAAATAATTGAAAATTTTGTTGGAAGAAAGCTTCCATTACTCAAAGAAGTTATGTCGGTTTTCTTTTACTATCATAAAACCTGTAATTTAACAGTTAAACAAAGTTCAGCAAGTACGACAAAACAACTAATAAAACTTTGGCGACAAACAGAAATTCCATTGCGTCAAGAATCTTCTATAATCTTGTCAATAATTCGATTTCAGCATAGATGGATACTTTTATCAAAGAGTAAATGTCAGAAAAAATCTCCAACACAAAAGAAAAAAGAATTGATTTTTTGTAATGATTCAAACAAATTATTCGACAATTTCCATGCAAATGCTCTCAATGAAATTGATGCTACAAAAAAACATTTTTTGGAAAGCCAGAGACAACCATCTCGACGTGGTTTTATAAACAATTTTGAGCCTAGTACCGAAGCTATGGAAATTTGTTGTATAGATTAGAGTGAAACAAATGTAAATAAAAATGGTAAGATTATTATCTCTATTTTTTTCGTAAATAAATATCTATGGATGATACAATTTTTTCATTGAAATGATATTCGCTAATCTTGAGATAAATTTTTGAGGTTATCTAGGGCCTGTTTACATGAATGATACCGAATGACAATTTTTGATTAATTTTGTTTGATGCCGTCAGAGTGCGTGGTTGCAAGTACGCGGTAATATTCGAATATCTATTTGAATTATGAACATATTTTTAATTACTATACTTTTTCCTACATTAATTAAATGAAATAAAATTCACAAATTGATATTGTCCGTTTTAAAAATAGCGTGAAATAAAACATAATTTTATTAAAAAATAATTACTTGTTAGAGTAATATTGATGATAAATTATCAAAATAGTTTTTTTTTCTTGTCATTCAATTCACTTAGTCAATAAATTTTATGAAGTCTATAACTTATTTTTTTTAAATTTTATCTGATTTTTCGTTATAGTTACAATTCATTTTAATTTGAACGTTTTAGAAAATGAGGCACTTATGAACACCGAGACCCTTCTTCTTAGTCAAAAATCAAAATCTACCGTTTCTACCGTTAGTCAAACTTCTCGCAATGTCTCTGATTTTGAAGATGAAATCAAAAAGAAATTAAAACCGAAAGCACTTCTAATGAATATCATGACACCGGAACTGGCAGCTGCCCTTGATCGTGAAAAGGTTAGCAGCAGAAATGCCGTATATATTATAGTTGCTATTCTCAAAAGGGCAAACATTGACATCAAAGGCTGTAAATCAAGTCATTCGACAATTCATCGAGCTCGCAAAAAGTTTCGGAGAGATATGGCTACTAAATTAAAAGACGGACTCAAAAACCTGGATAATTTTGTGATACATTGGGACGGGAAAATATTACCTGATATTGTTGGTACAGAAAAAGTTGATAGACTACCAATTATTATATCGTCATCAGGCAGTGAACAAATATTAGGTGTTTCCAAAATGGGGTCCGGAACTGCAAAAAATCAGGCTGGTGCTATTGTGAAAATTCTATTTGATTGGGGAATTAGTCGTAAAATAAAAGCACTGTCTTTTGATACGGCGGCAGTTAATACAGGTATTAATCCATACTGTTGTCTTCTTAAAATCTTTATCATGATATAAATTGTCTTATTATTTGCATTGAGATTTGAACTGGTTATTGTCACAAAAATTCAATTTTTACTTATATTCGATTTTATATTCTATCATCTAGGAATTCACGGTGGCACTTGTAAGCTGATTGAAGACGAGTTGGAGAAAAAATTGGTATATTTACCATGCAGACATCATATATTCGAAATAATATTAAAAAAAGTGTTTGAAATCTACTGGCCTACATCATCTGGCCCAAATGTACCAATTTTTCTACGCTTTAAAAATAAGTGGGGTAATCTCAATACGTCAAATTATACTCCAGGAATTTCGGACCCAATTATACTGAATGCTCTTGAAGATGTGAAAGAAGAAATAGTAACGTTTATAACCAACCATTTACAAGTAAGGTTATAATATATTCAAATGTTTTTAGATATCGTGTGCAAGTCTTAAGCGTATGTCTTATATTTTATTTTTCGAGTTTAAAAATCCAGAAAATGTATATAGTCGTGTAAAAGTTTATATTTTAAATAATTTCCAGTAATATATAAAATAAAATATGCGGATCACTTATCATGTCGATTGATCATTTTATTAACTAATTTTCTAGGTATCGCAGCCAAGAGAAGATTACTATGAACTTCTGAAGCTATCATTACTATTCTTAAATACTACTTCAACTACGCAAGTTTCTTTTAAACAACCTAGTGCTATGCACCACGCACGTTGGATGGCGAAAGCAATCTATTCTCTAAAAATATTCATGTTTCGCAACCAATTTAACCTTAACTTTAGAGAAATAACAGGAATACGACAAATCTGCATTTTTGTTCTAAGATTTTATATACCAACGTGGTTTCGGGCTTCATCTGGCATATTAGCACCAAATAGTGATTTATCTTTAATGAAAGATTTATTGCTATACAGCCAAAACAATTCTTCTTTCGCTAAAATTGCTGCTGACAAAATGTCCGATCACTTATGGTATCTGTCTGAGGAATTAGGTGTTTTAGCTTTATTCGATGCAAATGTATCAGTGGATATGAAAAGAAAAATGGTTGTAAATATTAAAACTTCGAAAGGTAATCCAAAAAATTTTAAGCGACTTGTGATAAAAAAAAAAGTCACTATTAACAAGTGATTTATGTTACTTTGTCTCAGAACAATCTCTGTTTGTGTTAAAAGCATTTAATTTACCGCATGATTTTCTCGATAATGACGTTCTATTATGACCAGCTAAAGAGAATTATCAGAAAGCTCTCTTATTTTTGAGTAAAATCCGAGTAACGAATGATACAGCAGAACGTGGTGTATCCTTAATAACTGAGTATAATCAAACTCTGACTAAAAATGAAGAAGATTTTCAGTATTTATTACAAGTTGTAAAAAAACATAGAGAGATGTATCCTAATTATAATAAAATAGCTTTACTATAACAGTCAAGCAATCAATAACTTTCAATTTTTACAGCTTTTTAGAATATAGTATATAATTTTTTGTTAAATTATTTGTTCTTGTTTCTTTTTACAATACTTTCTACGTCTCAGATATAAATATGTGCTTTTTTTTACTATATAATGGAAAACTTAAAAAAAAAACCCGAAAATTCGATGGAAATCAAATTTTGAATTCGAATAACTTAGGAAGGAACCAATTTATGGAAAAATGATAAGAGACCTTTTCTGTAGAGCGTTAAATTTTATATAAGAAACCAAGACGATCATTACCAGAAGTGTTGGATATGCAATACAATTTATAAATTGTGTTACTATAGTATTCGAAGTATACTACTGTAGACTATGTCTACTATCCTATATGTACTGTAAATTTTAGCAACAAGTCAGTCTTCTAAAATACACTGAGTTAAACGCATCGCAGTCTATTCATATTTATTTATTACACTGTTTCTTCCATAATTATAACAGGTTATGGGCTCAGGGCAATGTAAAACAGTGTAAATAAAGTATCTTTAGTTTAGTTAAGTGTAGAAGATAAATCAAGATGAGCTCAGGAGAAGCTTCGAGTGCGTTTTTCGGGATTTCCAAACTTAATTCCAGAAATTACCAAATATGGAAATTCAGGATGGAGGCTCTTTTGGATGAAAAGGGTTTGTGGGATTCAATCGATGAAGGTGAGCCACCTAAGGAAGAAAAGGCACGTCATGAATGGGAAAAGATGGATCGAAAAGCCAAGGCAATAATCCGTTTAATGGTCGATAATAGTCAAATAAATATCATTAGAAGTGTAACAACTGCCAAAGCCACTTGGGACGCATTGAAGAGTTACCATGAAAAGGTTTCATTGAACAACAAATCAGCAATGTTAAGGCAGTTAATTAATACAAAATTGAGTGAAAATGGTAACATGGAACTTCACATCAATACCATCATGGAATTGGCAGAACGACTTAAAAATATGGGGAGAAAATTAGCCGACGATTTGATAGTTGCTATTTTGTTATCAAGTTTGCCTAAGTCGTATGATCCCTTAATAACGGCTTTAGATTCCAGACCAGATGAGGAATTAACCTTAGAGTTAGTGACCAGTAAATTAATAAATCAATATACGAGACAATTGAGTGATGAAGTCATCGATACGGACGAAGTTTCAGCATTAAAGGTTGAAAAAAATAAATATGAACGTAAGTCGGGAGACAAAGGGATTATAAGGTGTTTCTTTTGCAATAAAGAAGGCCACTTCAAAGCTAATTGCAGAGAATTTAAGAAATGGCTTTATTAACAAAGAAAAACGAAACATCATAAAGGTTCTGGAAAGGCAAAGCGAGCCAATGAGGAAACCATGAACGATGGCGATACTAGTAGCGACGAATATCTCCAGGAAGCGGCTTATTGTGTGACAAAAGATAAATTTAACGGTCGCTCAGCTTGGTGTTTAGATTCAGGTGCAACGCGTCACATGACAAATGATATTAATTTTTTCGAGCATTTAGATAGCGAATATAGAAGTAAAGTAAGAGTTGCTAGCAAAGATTACTGTGAGGTTTACGGGATAGGTTCTAGAAAAATTAAATGCATGACAAGTAAAGGTATACAAAATTTACTAGAACTAAGAAACGTTCTGTTTGTACCAAGTTTTGATTCAGGGTTATTATCTATTCGAGCTCTAGATCGAGATGGATATAATATAATAGTTAAAGATAATAAAATGATTGTGTTCAAGGAGAAAGAACAGATCGCTACTTCAGATATAGAGGGTGAGCTATATATTCTAAGAACAGAGTTATGCGCATTAAAGGTATCCTCAACTCACAAGGAAAACTGTATACACCGATGGCATGAAAGGCTAGGTCATAGAAATGAACAGGCGATAAAGAAGCTCATTGATGAAAATATGGCCACCGGTATACAAATTGAGCATTACGAGTAAAAAAGAAATACCAGCTGCAGAAATAGTTAGCTTTCCAATCTGGGATGAATTGCATCAAGATCCGTCAGAAGTAATGACCACAGAGAACCAGCTAGACAAGGATTATGAGGACAACGTGGACATCCGGAGTCCAACCATCGATGATGTTTTGTTTGAACAAAATTTAGAACCTGATTTAGAAGAAGAATTTGAACCAGTTGATGAAGTGTCTGAGGAACCACAAACTTTCGAAGAAGCGATGAACGGTCCAGATGCAGAGAATTGGTCTATGGCGATGAAAGAAGAACTTGAGTCATTGGAAGCCAATGAAACATGGAATTTGGAACCAGTCCCACGTAATAAAATGGCTATTGGCTGCAAGTGGGTGTATAAAATAAAAAGAGATAAAAACGGCATGCCTCAAAGGTACAAAGCCCGGCTGGTAGCACAAGGTTTTTCTCAGCAGTACGGCATAGATTATGCCGAAGTTTTCACACCAGTGGTGAAGCATATTACATTCCGTGCATTATTATCCATTGCTGGAGAGAAAAACTTAATTTTGAAGCATTGGGATGCGAAAACCGCTTTCCTAAATGGGGACTTGAAGGAAGTTATTTACTTAAAGCAGCCACCTGGTTTTGAAAATAAAAAAAAAATTAGATTGGGCATATTTATTGAATAAATCAATTTATGGATTAAAGCAATCAGCGAAAGCGTGGTATGAAAAATTGAAAAGTGTTTTAATATCTCTTGGGTTTAAGGCGAGTGAGACGGATCCATGTTTATTTAAGTCCACAGGTGGCGATGATACCATTTATATTATAATACACATCGATGATATGGTGATTGCGAGCAAATCAAATAAGACAGTTGAAACATTAAAGACTGCCATAAATGAAAAATTCAAAATAGTCGATCTAGGTGAATTAAGCCTGTATCTTGGAATAACGGTGAGAAGAGACGAGGAAGGCTACGTTTACATCAGTCAGAGCAGCTACATAAAAAGAATTATAGACCGATCGAGACTCACAGATCCAAAAATTTCAAAGTATCCACTGGATGTTGGCTATGAAAAATTACGAGCCGATTCGAAACCGATACAAATTAACTACTATCAGAAATTAATTGGAGCATTACTATATGTTGCTGTGAATCCGAGGCCAGACATTTCAGCCGCCGTATCTATATTGAGTCGACACATAAAGGACACAAAAGAAATTGACTGGTTAGAGCTAAAACGTGTCTGCAGATACCTCAAGTACACGATTAAATATGAATTGAAACTGAGTAATGGCCAAACAGAGGAAAGAGAGCTGATTGGATAGGCAGACGCAAATTGGGCAGAATGTCGGAGCGATAGAAAGTCAAATACGGGATATATATTTCAATTATTTAATGGAACGATAAGTTGGCTGTGCAAAAAGCAGAGTACGGTATCACTTTCTACTACAGAAGCTGAGTTAATAGCTTTATGCGAAACAGCTCGGGAATGTATAGCTATTAACAACCTACTAAATTTCCTTGATGAACATCAAAAGTTGCCACTAAAGTTATATGAAGACAATTTGAGCGTTATCAATGCTCTCAAGGTAGCAAGTCCAACAAATCGAACAAAACATGTGGACGTGCGATATTTTTATACGAAACTGCTACAAGATCGAGGTGTGGTGCATGTCGAGTATTGTCCAACAGAGTTTAACAAAGCTGATTTTCTTACGAAGCCTCTACAGACGACGAGAATTAAACAGCTCACTGACAGTATTGGTCTAAAGCAGTGGAGTAGATAATAATAAAATCGATAAGTAATTATAGTATATTAGTTCTTGGAATTATAGAGATTTAAAATTTTTTGAATAACACATAAGAAAAGTTTTGTCATTGTAAAATAATTCAAATTAATAAGTATTGAATTGAGGGGGTGTATTGGATATGCAATACAACTTATAAATTGTGTTACTATAGTATTTGAAGTATACTACAGTAGACTATGTCTACTATCCTATATGTACTGTAAATTTTTGCAACAAGTCAGTCTTCTAAAATACACTGAGTTAAACGCATCGCAGTCTATTCATATTTATTTATTACACTGCTTCTTCCATAATTATAACAAGAAGTTAATTCAATACAGAGATATAAAATTGTCACGGGAATTTGATTTGAATTCCCGCGTCATCTTCTCCCGGGCTGGTTGCTGAGTCGAGCGCCGCCAGGGTCCGCCACATACTGGGAGCTGGTTCAGCTGGCCCCAGTGTGTGACATTATTATTTAAGTTTTGATTTAAGTTTAAAAATATTAATATACCGATAATCATCATTCTGATTGTTGTAATAAAATTTTACGTTTGTTTTATAATTTATGAGAGGGTTGTTAGACGCCAAAAGAGAGTTTATATATTTTATTTCGTTAATTAAAATGAGGTCCAAAAGTGAACTCGGTTAGAGCAGAAGCGCGCAGGCGCTAACGTAAAGCACTTGGTAAAATTTTTTGTTGTTGTTATGATATGAATTAATTAATTATCGTTTATGATTTGTTGTTATTAAACTCTTAAAAATATAATTACCTAAAAATAATGGTAAAACAACTGTCGGTAGATTTTTTTGACGGGAGATTCGCAATACGAAATGTGTCCAAAATTATTATTTGACTCGCCTCGTGGCATGAGGCCGCGAGGGGAGAAGGGCCGCGGGGAGAGAGGTATTCTGGCAGTAGCACATGTGGCGTGCATCACGTAAAATTTTATCTTTGTGAGATTTATTAAGAAATTAGAAAAATCAATTAATTTGTGTGCAGTTGAGCATTCAATTAAAACTGAGTAACCTCTCATCAACCCGTGTGAGCTGTAATTGGGTGAGTCCTAGCATTTTGGTTGTATTGTGATCTCCCGGTAGTCAGATAGTTATAGACGGTTGTATTGAGGTTGGTTTTACGAGCGTCGCCACGTGGGAATAATCCCGGGCACGCATTATTATTATTTTCTTTTGATAATTAATTATTGATATCTGAATCATCAGTCGATGAAATAACTGTATGTTTTTTTTATTATTCACCTCACTATCGGCGTCGACAACGATTATATATTTAATATGATAATTTAAGAATTAATTTGTTTTTTTTTGTATGCAAAGTGTATCAAAAAGCCTACAACCATAAACAAAGCGTGCTCGGCTTTGTCACGCATTTATTGTAGTATTTTCGGTTCTGACACAGGTCAATTAGATAATAAGTAAAATATTGAAATTATATTGATTAAATTGATTAGATTAGTAATTGTTAAGTTTAAAATTCATTTGTGATGATGATTAACACAATTGGTTATATTACTAGTGTTTGAAAAATTCTTTATTGACGCAAATTGACAAGATTGTCAATAATTAATATTGAAGTAACGCAACAGATAAAACTCAAGCCAATATTGTTAAAACCCCGACATTGGTCCCATCGTTGGAGATTCGATGGGCCCATAAATGAATAATTATTCGTATGACTATTAATAATTAAGTTTATATAAATATATGTTTGACAAATTATCGTTCCAATATTTGAATTGTTAAATATAGCCTAAGTTTTGTTAAATCTGACTACCGAGAGCTCTATCATTTGCCTCCTATTTTTGCACCGCTTATTCTTTTCTAACTATTTGCTATCCTTTCTCTCTATATCTATTGATCCTTATTTTCCAACCCACCTCAAAAGTATCTACGGACAGGCCCTGGATTAATTCAGTTTGTTATTTTTCTCCGTAAAAAAAAAATAACTGGCGTCCATCGTGCACTAACCCAGCCTGGGGTTCATTGTATTTAAATTTTGGGCGACCTGGACAGGATTATTCGACGGCAGACCACTCCACCGTCGTCGTTCGAGTAATTTTCTTGTTACAAAATTCTAAAGTTAAAAAAATTTTTTTCCTATGTTATTTAAACGGGAAATAGAAAATTACGATCCGCGACCTCTAAATCTTCAAATGAAGAGCTTATATTTCGACGAGGTCTTTATTTTGGCATTCTCTAAAAGAATTCGCTGACCATTTGAAGAAATTAAGAAAGCCGATTTTTTTGAAACACCCTAATACTTACTAAGTTTTATATATATAGAAAATTTTTATGAATTTTTTTTCATTTCCTTCAGATGTACAATTTTTGGACGAGAACTCAGCGGAAAGAGTTACTGGATGAAACCATTGACAATGGTTCTGATTGTAAAAAACAATCTAACACGGGCTCAGAACAGGATGTATCAGACGCGAGTGATTCTTGGATTTTCGGCTTGTAATAGACCGATTTGCGAGGAACATCGGTTCCCTTTATGTAAAGAATGTGCTGGTCATTGAATATCACTCATATGTATTACTTTTTTTTTTTATTTATCATAAAGATAATATTTTTCCCGTTCTTAATCATAAATATGTATTTAAAATCAAATAAAATGCAAAAAAAGCCA
This sequence comes from Cotesia vestalis, assembly GCA_000956155.1. Lineage (NCBI taxonomy): Eukaryota > Metazoa > Arthropoda > Insecta > Hymenoptera > Braconidae > Cotesia > Cotesia vestalis. Next base: position 2,775 of record JZSA01004454.1, on the reverse strand, counting down.
ATTCTATGATTTGTAATTTTTTTCCTTTTTCCTTCTAGTAATTTGGAAAATAAATATACTTTTTTAATAATTGCTGGATACTGTTATTTTTTTTGTGGTAGTGGTATATATTGTGCGGACCAATCTGCAGTTTTAGTAATTAATATTGCAGAATGGCAAAGTAGTGAATTTTTTTGCAAAAAAAGCCAATTTTCTGGAGTTTTGACGTATATGGCCAGTTTTTAGAACGCCATCTATAAATTAACCAAGTAAAACCATCAGAAATATTGGAGAACTCGTCATCGAACATGACACAATTAGTTAAAAGTCTCAAAACATATACACATCTTGTCCAACCGGGTTTTAATAAGAGGTAAGGGTTAAAATAAGAAACCAATAAAAATTCCTAAAACTAAAAAACAAATTGTACATGAGGCATTTATCGTTGAAAATTTGAAAACTAAAAGAAAATAGTTGAATTCAAAAATTAATTTGACTCTTGTTAATCAGCTGTTAGTAACTTGTCCGTGATTTGGCAACGCTTTTTTTCGGTTGCTTACATTTTGATTTGCAGAATATAATCTTAACGAGGCTTAAGTTTTTGTAGTCAGTGTAAATAATTAAATTAATTAAAAACGTCTCGTCATAAGACTATAACATTCTAATGTCTCGTGGCAAGAATGTTAGTATTTTCTAATCATTGTTTTATTTTTCAATTATAAAGTATGAAAATTTGTTAGCAATAAATTAACTAATAAGTTGAAACACTAAATTTTTGTTTGATTTAAAATTAAATTATTTAGACCACTAAACCTCGCGGATAAGAAATAATCGCCGAAACTTCTAAAAATTGGGATTCGCTGCTCTAGGATATTCCGCTCCCGTGAACCGATGAATGTCTTTGTCTTTCGATAGATTTATTAGTTTTTGACAGAAGTTCTCACGCGTGCTAGTTAACTTGCTATAATTACTAACAATTTTTAACTGCAACGATGACCCTTCGTCTTTGGTTGACCCTTTGGCAGGTTGTAGTAGATAGATAGTAGATAGACAGTAGATAGATAATCGTAGTAAATAGATAAGTGAATAGTGGTAGTTTAGTAATAGTGTATAGTGGTGATAACAATAAACTTTATTACACAAAATATGCACTTATAATATAAACTTGCGGTGCTACTATTGACACCATCCACGGACAGGTCCGTGACTGTAATTAAAGACCCGGACACCTTCAAAAAACTGCTCAAAATGATATATTTGTCAGGGACTCTAAGATTAAAGTCAGAAAGTAGCTTTTTTACGGATTGAAAGTTTCAATTATGAATTTTAACCAAATTAATTAAAAAATTTGAAAGCCTCACTCTGAATATATTTAATAATTTGTATTTATTGCGTGTATATATAAACTGAATTCATGCGAAATGTCACATTTACAGATAGAATCGTAATATACTCCATAGATGACCGTACTGTGAGTTTCTTTTGTATTGAAAATTGCCCAAACCTTACCGTAAATATATATTATTTTTATCATTCGGAGGGATAATTTCAAATGAAGAATAATTATAAATTTTATTGATTACGTAACCTTACATTATAATATCTTGAGAATGTATTGTTCAATCCAAGTCTGTTATCCACGGACTTGCAAAACTGCTGAGCGTATTGTACTCCTAACACCGGGTCTACTAGCCACGGATGTCCGAGTCTGTTATCCACGGACTTGCAAAGCTGCTAAGCGTATTGTACTCTTGAGTCCGGGTCTACTAGCCACGGATGTCCGGGTCTGTTATCCACGGACTTGCAGAGCTACCAGACGTATTTTGCTCTTGAGTCCGGGTCTATTAGCCACAGATGTCCGAGATTACAAAAAATAACAATCTGGGATTGGATAAGGAATTAATTGCTGGAATTAAAACTTGAAATTTGCAATCGATTTGCCTCTTCAAACGAGAGATAGCTGCAGCTGAAAATTATACTTTTACACAGGTGGTATCCCTCGCAACCTTAGAGTCATTCTGGAAACACTCTGGAAACAGAGTGGAAATGGCTTCATTCTGTTTCCAGAGTGTTTCCAAAGCGTTTCCAGAGTGTGTTTGTTACATTTGTCCATCGTGTTTCTAGACTGAAACCATACTAGGTTCAGTCATTAACCAAAATGGATATATATGGAGTGTTTCCAGAGTAAATACATAATGGTAATAGAGTGTTTTCAGAGTGAATACGTACTGTAACCTATATGTTACCATAACGTGCCCAAAGTGGATACATTTTGTCATCTTAAAGTTCCCACAATGGTTACATACAAAACCCATTACGTAACCAGAGTGGATTCATGTTGTTATCAAAATGTTCCCACAATAAGTACAGATAAGAACCATAATGTACCCAGAGTCAATAAATATAATGATATCTCAATCAATGTAAAGAGTGGGAGTACTTATGTTAGGTATTTAATTTAGATACTGAAAACAGGTTATACGCCCGATAAATATTATAACCCCATGATTAATAAGAAGTCATTATCTATTGCTGCGTGTAATTATATATAGTAACCCTGCTAGCCAGACATTTTCTATAAAAACGTGGACATCAGTACTTACAAACAATTTAACGCCAAAATTATGGTAATTTGTGTTTAATAACATTTTGGAGCAAAGTTAAAGAAAATCTACGTTAGTCATTTTCAGATAACTTAGCTAAAAGAACTTGTAGCTAATACTTTTTGTTAATTTAACGTTAAAAATTTTACTTCCTACTTATACTTGAATTGCATCGAAATTAGCTAAAATTTAC
>JZSA01004452.1:0-10410 GCA_000956155.1 Cotesia vestalis | reverse complement strand
TATATATATATATATATATATATATATATATATATATATATATATATATATATATATATATATATATATATATATATATATATATATATATTATAACGGGTATTCCGACCTCGTGCGTTAGCGAGGCCGAAGTCCGGAATAAATAAATTTAGCCTACCTGCTGTCGTATTGTTGGGCGCCAGGAGCTAAGCTCCACTCACGTCGTGTACTGCGTACTCGGACTAAACCTCTTCGTCGGGATGGCGGGTAAAAGGTGCAACCTAACTTAAATAAGGAACTATAAAAGATCGACGGGTATTATAATTCGCTGAGATTCAATCATAAATTCTGGTTTATTAACCAATCAACAAAAAAACAAACAACAAAAACAATAATTCCAATGATCGCCGAAATAATAAAATCACAATAATAAATGGATCACTTTCGCACGCCGCAATTAATGTAATGACCAATAGTTAAATCGTTGCAAGAATCAAAATCAACGTCGCATTAATTTCAATCATAATTGATTCCTAAACAAGGTTAACTAAAATTCAATAAATCCTAAAAAAAAATTATTCGTCAAAAAAAATTCGTTAATTCGTAGTAATTAAGTGAATTAAACAAATAAATCGTCGCAAGATTGTTTAATTACTAGTAATTATTTAAATTAACGTAAATTACCGTCGCAAATGCCTTGATTAGTAATAATTAATTACTTCAACAAATTAATCGTTACAAAATTATTGGTTAATGATCATTGATTAAATTACATAAATTAATTGTCGCAAAAAAAAATTAATATTTTGATGAATAATCATTAATTAAATCACGCACATTAATTATCACAAAATTGTTTAATTAATACTACTTTTTGGATTAGATCAAATAATCGTCGCAAAAATTTTAATCAATAATAATCAATAAATTAATTCACTCGTGTCCTTGACCTAAGACACCGTCGTAATAAATGTAATTATATATTATACTTAATCGAAAAAAAATAAAAAAAAACAAACAAAACTATAAGTGAGCAAGTTGAATAAGCTAATCGTCACAAATTAATCAGTTAATAATAATTAACTGCCGCAAATTATTCCAATGAATTTACTTAATTTTTTTTCAGTTACCGAAAATTCCTACCGAGTAAAGGTCCTCCCTTTCCCTTTATCCTTTATTTCCCTAATTCCCAAATTTGTCTATATGGCGTTCAAAACCAGTTGAACGCCTCAAATTGCTTAATTAATAATAATAATTAATAATCGCATCAAATTGTTTAGCTAATACATATTAAATTGTCGCAATTTACCTCAACAATATTTAAGTGACTTAACAAATTGACTTCCGTAATTTTTTTAATTAAAATTAATTAATTGTCGTAAATTATTTCAATAAAATAGTATTTACTTAGATTCTCAATAGTTACTTAAATTAGACAATTATACCACGTCACGGCCGAAGCTCAATAACCGGGATTATGACAATGACATATAAGAATGTGAATAATCACTACAACAATTAGATTTGGTACAAGAAAAACCTCGTGGGATAATCTCCAGACTAAATGCACCAATTTTAAAAAAAAAAATAAAAGAAAGCAATTACCAAAATCACTCGTAATTTTACGTCCGAATAAGTGAATCCCACGAGACCTTTCCGAGACGAGGCCACTTACCCTGGTGGAAGGCGTTGTTCTCCCCAAAAAAATTCAGCAACGGAAAAAAAAATTGCAGCAATCAGATCGCCCTGGCTTGGTCGCACGGCTCCTTCGTCGTCCTCGGATTCCACGTCGAATTAACCTTGAGTCACAGCACGGCGTGGTATAACAAGGAAATTTTCAACAATGGAAATTGCGTCGCCCACAAGAATTGACAACTCAATTCTCGCGTCGTAAGCTATTGCTTAAAAAAAATAATTGACAATCCATCGCACGAATACTTCCGTATTATCCAAGTCATTGTAATTAATTTCTTTAAGTTAAAAATTAACAAGAAAGTTCGTACGTAATAACTGACAAAATAATCCCAAAATTTTCAGTCGAAACGCAACCTCAAAATGCGTCCGTTTATTACCGCGGGAGCACGTGGAAGGCCGAAGCATGGCTTCCCTGTTGCCCGCCTGGCTGCACTCCCCTCTCTCTGGGCCCTTGATCCTCGTGACGCTCCAGAGATGGCGCCGCCAGTTCCATTTTGCAATATCGACGTTTCTATTGATGTACTGGCTGGAGCAGTAGCTCGCTCGACTGCCAGCTCGACAATTCAGCGCCTGCGTCGCTCGCTCCGCTCCGTGCACTGACCAGTCCGTCGTTTGGTCTTCGGATCAGCTTTTCGTCGTCGGTGATGTCCTTGCGGATGTTCCACGTCGGTGATCCTCTTCGCGGGTTTCGTGACCGTCGTTTATCGTACCAATACAATAATTTCTATCTTATACCTAACTTACTGTCTAACATAAATTTATTTCTCGCAATTTAAATTTATTTCGCGCGCCGTTGAGCTTCGATCGGTTTTTTTTCCACGCGAGGGCGACTCGGTCGCGGCGAATCCAACCAATGACCTGAGTACCAACTGAAATATTCTATTTAAAAATAAAATCAAATTCAAAATTAAGAAGACAACTTATTAACAGGTGACGCCAAAAGCGGCCTGTTACAATATATATATAAACTTCCAAACCAACGTCATTTTTAAGCCTTACTCGACTAAATAATTGATATAGTAACGAAATTCTATGTGAATTTTGACACAAGGGCCAATGCAATAGATAGATTTTATGAAATCTACCTAAAAGATAAGAGAATATAAAAATTTAATAGTTCAAAGTTACTAAAAAATGACGAGTAAATGAAGTTAAACTTAACGTTACGGCTCTATGTCAGATTTTTCATCTAATTTTGGTTTTTTAGCTCCTTCTACAGCCTGAAATAATTCAACAATTATTAAATATTATAACTTTAGAAAAAAAAAAATTTTATTTTCTGAATTAAATTTTATTGAGAATACCTTTGCTTCTTTCTTCTCACTTCTGACTCTACTACACTTAACGTTTATTGCACGGTTTACTTCACTCTTATTGTACCTACGCTTAAAACGTTTTTCCACAGTATCTAAAAATGAAAATTTACATGAATATTTATAGAATATGAATTTATAGAAGCTTATTCTTTATGGATATAACCTTTAAATTGCAATTTAAATTACTTAAATTAATTAATACTTACAAAATATTGAAAAATTTTTAAATAAAATAGAAATTTACCATGTATTGCCTTTAGTTTGTCAGAATCAAGAGCGCTATGCTGGACGGTAGAATTCTTTGTCTTAGATTTTCCACCTCTCAAGTTGTTGTTAGCAATGACACTTCGAGGGAAAACCGACATCAAAAGAGAAGTAGCCATGGTGGTCGCAGATTGGGCCCTATCAGCTATATTATATTGTGCTTCAGGTGTAAATACCCCAGATCCTGGAAGTCCCAATTCTTTCTACAAAGAACAAAAATTATTAAGATTCATATTTTGTTTTAACACATTAAAACTCGTTCAGTAGATAACTAAAATATTAAGAGTACCATGTTAAATTTGTGTAGACTTGATTTGCTTTGCGAAAATAAACTATCGAGAAAACTTGTACGAGCGACTGCCACTAGATTAACTTTTACCCTTGCATCTGTTTCGACGAAAATCATTACAAATTTTTTATCAAATATTAATTCAACAAATTTTGCTTATAAAAATTTATACCTAGACGAGAATTTCCATCCTTAATACTCGATAAAATACTACAAACATTATCCGGTAAAATCTTTTTCGCATCAGCTGTATCGGGATCGTCAACCAATGAAATAATCTCTTCATAAATCTCTATCTCTGAATCATGTAATTCTGTCTATTTGATTATAAAATAAAAAAATTGAATAATAATAATAATTGTTTAGTTGCTTGACATATTAAAATCTTTATCAAACTTGATGATTCACCGTTCGTTTTATGTTTTTACCATCATCAGTGCTTTCTGCATTACTTTTCCGAAGCTTCTTTAACATGCTCGAGCTTGATTCTCCATAAGCTTCACTTTTCTCCTCTAGTTTCGGTGGCTCTTTAGCCTTTAGAGCGACACCATTATCGAAAAGCTTTGGATCTACTCGTTTTGGAGACCGCATGCCATACAATACTTTGAAATTTTTTTCCAAAACAGAAATTTTTTCTACAACCAACATAATTATTAATTTAATCAAATTGTATGTAATTTGTTATTAGAAATTATTAAATAATAAAAGTACTTGAGATTGCAATAACTTTAGCATTGTAACAGATCCAACCTCCAAGAGGTTCTGGCCCGTCATGCCACTCTACGACGTAAACCTTCTCTGGATCTTCTTCGCCATCCAGGAATTTTTTTTCATTGAAGTTTTTAATGTGTGCGACGTTAATCCCAGTGGTGTATTTTTTATTATCAACACCACCCACCCATTTCACCAAAGCCAATAATTCACCTGCGTAGCTACAACATAAATGTGATGATTAACTTACTATTCACAAAAGTTTCAAATAAATAAATAAATACAGTAATTGCAACATTCACCTTGGCATGTTGAATATTTTTAATAAATTTTAACGGTTAATGAAATAAATTATAACGTATTGCAAGGAAAGCGTAGAAAGAACACGAGCTGCAGTTAAAGACTGAATTTAAAATGGCGTTTTCCGCGGTCTGAAAGTAACAACTCAACGCTGAGTTTTGGCGGTTATGGACCAGCACTAACTCAAAATTTATTATATGAAATTTTCACCAGAAACACGCATATATACACAATTTTAGTCTTTTTTATCCTATTTTTTTTTATTAAATTGAGGGTTAATTGTTAGTATTTTATTTATAACTTTGATGTTATTTGCTTTGAAATATAAGTTGGTATTGAAGCCATGCAGAGACATCCGTTGAAATAAACACTCTATACTTCTTTTTCTAGTACACTTCATATGCTATATAAATTTACTCGCGACTTTGGCTCCCTCTTTTAGGTGAGCTGTAAATCAATGTCAGATGGTGATAAGTTGATTTTCATAACCAAAATACTTACTCCATTTTATCTAAATGTTTATATCACAATGTATTTTATTAAATTTTAACTGTCTGTTCAATTGCATATTTTTTACTGCTCATTTAGTTTTGTCTGATCATTTTTTTGATTCTATCTTTTTCTATTATAATTCCAATAGTTTGGTATTATAGGACAATAAAAATTATGCCTCCATCTAAGAAACGTGGTCCATACAAAAAATATCTTTTATTCGGTAGTGATGTTGAAGTTCCAAAAAGAACAAAGAATTATTGGAAAGCTAGAGAGCGATCTAGGAATTCCTAAGTTAGGTATGATATATTTTCCTATATTTTGCAAGTAAAATATCCTAATCTAACAATATTTTTTACAGCTCCGATCATCCATCTGATGACATCAATACGACAGAAGGCACTGCGCCTGACGTAAGATTATTTTCAAAAATACTTTCATCGTTATCTGATATATTTTTATCATAACATAAATTTAAGTCCCACTTGAATTCACCATAGTTCTTGGAGTTTTTACAGTGAATCTCAGGCCGTTATTTTGCATGCAGGAGCTACAAGCTGTACAAGAACACCATGAAATTGAAATGGATTCTTTAGAGCAATCTTCTTTGTCTTCAATAATTAATGACACTGTAGATGAGGGCAACGTTTCGACGAATTGTATTCTTCAAAATAATGTTGATGAGAGAAATGAGCTTAATAATGGTATTCCCGAAAATGAGGTATGTTACCAAGTGTTTAACAATAGTGAACTTAGTGACCAAGTACTCACCACAAAATATTTTCCGATCAAGATGTTGATAATAAATTATAGTGTTAATAATGCAATTTAACTGATGACGTAAAATTTTATTGACAAATTATTTGTGAGTATTGGATCTGTGAGTAAATTATCAAGCAGATATTTTAATAAAATTAAAAGCCAGTTAGAATATTTAAGATTCAAATCCATTTAGGTACTCATAGAAAGTTTTTTCTTCTCATTTATTAAAAAAGTAATTGCAAAAATCGTTTTGTTATATCCTGTATAATAGCATAAAACTTTTTTGACTACCCTGGCGGATTCGTGGTCACGGTAAAATGATCGTGAAACGACGGTGAAAGCACCGTCAATTCACAGTGTAGACAAATTATCGTCGAATAACCGTCACTTGACTGTCGAACGACCGTCGTTTGACAGTGAACGATGAGTATAGTTGTGAACAATTTTCACTGTTACTTTATGATTTTTATTCTGTATAGTTGTCATACTTCACTCTTCGAAAAATCAAATTTTCACTTGACCTTTCCGATTTTTTACCTAAGTAAAAATCGGAAAAGTCAAGTGAAAATTTGATTTTTCGAAGAGTGAAGTATGACAACTATACAGAATAAAAATCATAAAGTAACAGTGAAAATTGTTCACAACTATACTCATCGTTCACTGTCAAACGACGGTCGTTCGACATAATATTATTATTATTATTATTATTATTATTATTATTATTATTATTATTATTATTATTATTATTATTATTACTAACACATACTATATATTTAGAGTTACATAAAGGCATTGCAATAATAAAATGATTCCACTTGATTAGTTTGCGTTAATAGAATTTATTATATAGAATTTATTATATTATATATAGTTTTAAATGAGAAACTATAATCCTTTTTGATTGTGAAAAATATAATAATCAATATTGTTTAATAAATTATAATTTAATTTTAACTTAACTATAAACATATTTTCTGCACGTTAAATATTTTCACCGTAATTCCAAAATTTGAATTCTTTATTAATGATTTGAGTTTTTTTTTTTTTTTTTAGATGAAAACTTTAATTTCGAAATTACGGAAAAATTATTTGTTATCAAGAAAAATTATGATGAGATACTTTTTTTTAGCAATTTCTTTTCCAGATCTTTTTTTATACAGTTAATAATTTCACCGTAATTTCGAAATTAAGAATTTCGTAATCATAAAAAATTTTAATTATTTATTACGATTATTATTATGAAGTCATGGAAAAAATATAGCTTTATTTAAGCTATTTTTATCTGTACAATCAAAAAATGACTTAATTTTGACACCTTATAATGTCACTGAATCTAACATTGCGAGCAACGTTGCAGATAGCCTAACTGGTAAAGTTTCGGGCGCGCGACCAGATGAACCGGGTTCGAGTCCCGGTTTAGACTGTCCGAAGTATTTTTTTTATTTTATTGTCCGTGACAGTAGCGTCAAATCACCGTATTTCGACAGTATATTGAGCGTACGGTGTCGGTCATAACATCGTAGATTCACTTGCGTTTGCACCGTATATATTTTGTTAATTCACAGTGAATATCGTTCACAACTGTATCCGATGCATACTGACAACTCGCTCGGTAACAACGGACTTTATACGGTGAAACGACCGTGAAATAACCGTTAATCGACTGTGCTTTCACCGTGTTGCCGAAACCGCCAGGGTATCTATATTTCTGAATTAACCTTCATATAGAATTACTGACATTGATTTTATAAATTCTCGTTTAAATTACAAAGCTCGGGTGATGAATTATTTTTTTAAGTATTAATTACAGTTATTTCAAAAATAAAATTAGTAACTCACATCATAACTGTTCTGACTAAAGCTTAAAATTTATCTTTTTTTACAGATAAAATCTGCATCACCGATACATTGACTTCAATTTTTTCATAAAATTTAATTTATTAAAATCCAAATTTAAATCAAATTTTCATTTCAGCATTTTTTGATATTTTTAATTAATTTCGAATAATCTTACAGGGAAATGAATCTGACGAGGATTACCATAATTACAACTACTATTCGTCTAGCAACGAAGATTCATCAGATAATTCGTCCGGAAGTGAAGATGAAGACAATATCGAAAGGTTACCCGGTGACAATGATACTCACGTTTATATTGGTTCTCCTCAGCATAATTACTCTGATGGGCAAATAAATGATCAAGATTTAAACAGTACTACTAACAGTTATAAAGAAAATAGTACGTATACTATCAACGTTTTAATAAGAACTTTATTAATTTTAGCTACAAAAATAGCTAAAAATTTGGATAATGCTATTATCACTCATATAGCTGATTTGATTGATGCTATGATTAAGACGCCATTGGCTTTCACGTCAATATATCATTTCAAGAAAATTGTTAATGAGTATTCTATACCTATCGAAATTCATCATTTGTGTCCATTATGTGGAGTTTACGTTGGGGCTGAAAACATTCAATCTTTGAATGACAATGACGTTGAAGACGATCAAAGTTTATATTGTGATTCGTGTAAACTCGAAATAAATTGTTCAATAAATAAACAATTAGGAAATGTTTTTTTGTACTTATCATTGAAGTATCAGTTACAGCATTTTTGTGAGCATCTCCATCAAGATCTGTCTTACCCCATTCGTCGGCAAAAAAAACGTTCGTATGCCTTAGAAGATATATTCGATGGTTATCTTTATAAAAATAATTATTCAACGGAAGATCTCCAAAGTATGATCAGTATTAACTTCAGTATTGATGGAACTCCACTCTTCAAAAGTTAAATGACATCAATAACACCTATTTTATGTACCATGAATGAAATTCACCCACACAAGCGTAAACAATGAGTTATGTTAGTAAGTGTGTATTTAGGTTCAAAGAAACCTATAATGAATGAGTACCTAAAACCCTTTGTACGTGAATCAGCATCATTGTTTAATGATGGATTTGAGTATGTTTATGGTGGCTCAACTTTTCATAAAAAATGTAGAATTTTACTGGGCGTTTGTGATTCAGTTGAACGGCCGGAATTAAAAGGGTCTAAAACTTTTCGAGGAATATACGGATGTGGTTTATGTAAACACGAAGGTGAGGAAATTGCTAAAGGAAAAGGTTACGTACGTATTTACCCAATTGATGATAATGGTAACGCCCACGGAGAAGGCCTCAGATCTCATTTAGAAACACTTACTCATCCTGATCTACGTGAAAAAGGTATAAAACATAGATCGGCGCTATGCGATATACCCGGCTTTAATATTATTAGATGTCTTGACGTAGATTGGATGCATTGTGTCCCTCTTGGAGTAGTTAGACAATTTTTAAAGTTGTGGTTCGATAACAGCTACGCAGAAAAAGATTTCTATCTTGGCAGTAATATTGAAGCTATTGATAAAATTCTTCTTACATTTACGCTATCAATGGATGTTTCTAGGACTCCTCGTAAAATGTCAGATCGAGTCCACTTTAAAGCTCATGAACTAGTGATATGGCTACTATTTTATAGTCTTCCAGTTTTAGATTTATTTTTACCAAAAAAATATGTGAAACATTGGAGTTTATTAGTAGAAGCTATTTCTATATTACTTAAAACATCTATTTTGGAAACAGAAGTTTATTATGCTTGATGTCTATTTCATTTTGTGAAAGACACCGAAACGCTATACGGTAGAGAACATATATCATTTAATGTGCCCGACTAGAAATTTAAAAGTAAAACCAATGGGGTCCACATTGGGATCCCCTGTTGGGGCCCCACATTGGGATGTAACGCAAAGTCCAATGTTGTTCTCATTGGGCTATCCCTCTTGGGCCCCAATGGGGAAATCCCCATCAAAACCCAATCTAAATTTTGGAAAAAAAATAGTATAATTCTTGAAAAAATTAAAAATAATTTAGGATCAGATACTAATATCATATTTGAAATTATTTACGATTTTAGTTTGCATTGAAATAGACTTATCGATTGAAAAAATCCTTGGGGTTGGTCGGGCTCGAACTGGGGTCCTTAGCGTCGTCAGTCCTTCACGTTACCGCTGGTCCAAGCAGGAATACTTAAGAGTGCAATATTGTATACATCATTTTGTATACATCAACTTAATCGGTTGACTGTGATACACTTTATGTTATGATTACGTTTAGCTTCAAGAATATATTTTTATTTATTTAATTAACTGACTTAGAAATCTAATTTTGTAGAGGTTTTCTATTGAAAATGAAAACTTTTTAGGTAAAAAATTTTTTTTCAAAAATTTGAATTTTTTGAAAATTTTGATTTTTCCTCTATGTGGCATTTAACGCGAATTTGATTGGTTTTCAGAATTTTTTATTTTTATCTACTGGGTGCTTTACCTTACTTAACGATTAATTTTTATTTTTATTTCTATTTTACTTGCAACAAATATATACAACTAATATAAGTACACAGTAAAAAATTTTCCGTCATCGCGTCAAAAATTCTCCGTGTCAAATATTTTAGTGTCAAATATCTAACACTTTTTTATGTCAATTTAACATAATGATTGTTAAATTTACACATAAAAATGTTAAATATTTAACACAAAAATTTAACATTTTTATGTGTAAAT
>JZSA01004451.1:0-26135 GCA_000956155.1 Cotesia vestalis | reverse complement strand
TCTCATATAAACATCGAAAAAATTTTGTTTTACAAAATTTTTTTTTTGTTAAAAGTATATTTTAAAAATACTCAAAAGTGATTGTTAAATTTAATGTTTTATTGGTGGAAAGTGATTTGAGTGTATCAACCGTAAATGTCAATTTAATTTAGTGTGAAATATTTTTAATAAAAATAATTAACTTCTAAAGCCTATATATTTTTTGTTGAACGTTTACTTTCTTCAAAATATATAACAGTTTTTTAATTAATATTATTATTTTACAATATTGTTTCAATGATATTGAAATTGGCAGGTATCTATCTGGAAAATTTATGAAACTTACGAAAAAGAATTTGTTATTTTTATTGATTATTTCATGTAAATAATTATTTTACTATTTTATAATAAAACCGTAAAAAAATGTCCTGTTGCTACAATGTTTATTTTATCGAATTATTAATTAATCCCTTTATTGATACAAAAGTTCCACATATATTTGATAACTTGAATGTTTTTCATTGAAAATAATTGATGTTAAGCATTATCAATCTAGGGAGATCACTTCTTAACATTTTATTGTGTAAATATTCGACACTTACAAGTGTTAAAAATCTTTGGATGAACCATGGATTATTTTGACATAAGTTTATGTAACATTTAACATAAAAATGTGTTATTTTTTTAACATAAAACATCTATGTTAAAATGACACAAAATTTATGTTAAATTTTTTTTGACATATATTTTTGTGTTAAAAATGACGCAAAATTTTTTACTGTGTACACACGTATTTGGATGATTGTTTTATATCTAAATGAACGATTGGCTAAAGTTACAGATTATTTATAAATTTCGCAATCCCGTTTTTTAATAGATCTCAGATAAAATAAACTATTATTACAATATGCCGTGTCAATCATTTATTATTTCTACGTTGGGTTTTCCCAATGAGGCCCCACTGAAATCCCAATCGAGAAAAACCAGCAAGAATTTATTATTTTGACGTTGGGTTTTCCCAATCGGGTTCCCATTGGGTCCTCATTGGGTTTTTCCTATTGGGCATCCCCCGTCGAAACCCAATGGGGTCCCAATGTATGCTTTGGGCATTCCCAAAGTAATTTCTAGTCGGGTGCACTTACTTACCCATTTACCACAGAGCGTTCTCGATTGGGGCCCTCTTTGGTATCATAGTGCCTTTTGTTAGGAAAACTTCCACCAATTCGTTAAGCAACTTTCAAAAAGTTCTAACGCTGCAGGTTTACAAATTATGGAATCATTTCGGTCTACTATGACACTTGAAAAATTAAAAAGATTACTTGAACCAGAACTAACATTGCGTCAGCGTAAATTACTTGTTCAGTTGAAAAATAATAAAGAAAAACCAAAAGTCTCTAGTTACGTTGACGAGATAGGTTTGATCGGTAAATCTAAATTTATGGAAACATTGCCGGTAGAGATATTTTTAGCCTTGGAGAGAATCAACGTAAACATTGGTAGTTTTCCAATTACAAAGCATTGTGCGACTCAGTGGCGCACAATGCTGAATTATGCTGAAGCTTAATTGGAACGTGAATCAGTTTTCAAATGCACCAGTAGAGTGCGCTAAGTACAGTATTGAAAAAAAAATAATCATAGAGTTAGCAATAACCTCATTAATGTGTAAACAACGCTTCGCTTATGAGACATGCAATAAAGTGGTATAAATAATTATTTGTATGAGAACTGTTTACGATTATTTTAAGTAATTTTGATTTTGATTATTTAATCAACATTTGTTTTGAGTAATTTTTTTAAATGAGTTCTAAAAGATTTATATACTTTTTAATTGAATCATCTTACCCAGATGATAGTGATGATGATTTATCGAGTACTCCGAGTTTAAATCAATCAATTAGTTCATTATCAAGTGATATATTTATCGAAAATATGTATGATAATGAAACAGATGAGTTATTTGAGCCATTGATAAAATATTTGATGACAGGTTGCCGAAAGCAAAGAGTAGAAAATTATCTCAATGTTGTAAAAACTTGGACGGATGCTGAATTTCGAGAAAATTTTCGATTATCGCGAACTACTGCATATCGTCTAATAAGTACGTATTTTAAGAATTCATATTTTTGAGTATTAACTATTTATACTATATCATATATTACTGAAACTTTTTTTTGTAGATGAACTGGAAACATCGACTTTTATTCCCAAGAATACCTTTGGGATGAAACCCATCACCGCTGAAATAAGCTTTTTAATATTTTTGTGGTTCATTGCAAATACTGAACCATTGCGGACTATATCAAATTTATTTGATATTTCAATTTCATCAACATTCCGAGTCATTCGCCGTGTCATAACTTGGATTCTAACGAAACTGGATGATGTTATCAAGTGGCCTCAGACTAATCATGCAATAATCAATACATGTGAAGGTTTTTTCTCAAAAAAAATATATCCAATATTTTAGGAGCAATCGATTGTACTCATATAAAAATTGTAAAGCCTTCTCAAGATGCTGTAGATTATTGTAATCGGAAAAAATATTTCTCTATAAATCTTCAAGCAGTAGTTAATTCTAATATGAAGTTTACTAATATTTATTGTGGTGAGTCAGGATCTTTACATGATGCTCGAGTTTTTCGAAGATCACCGTTATATGATGAGTCTCACATTAATAAAGAAAATGTATTTCCAAATAATACTTTTCTAATTGGAGATTCTGCATATCCATCGCTATCATAGCTTGTTCCACCATTTCGAGATAATGGTCACTTGACTCCTCAACAAAGAGAATTCAATTATTTGCATTCATCTACACGAATGGCAGTTGAAAAAGCTTTTGGACAATTGAAAAGTCGTTTTCGACGGATTAAATTCTTTACTGATGAGTACAGAGATTTATCATTTGTATCCGAGGTCGTTACAGCAGCATGTATTTTGCACAATTATTGTATCGATGAACATGACAATTTTGATAACTTAGAAGACGATAATATACATGTCGGGATAAATTTAGAGGAACACGGTTATGAGGAACAATATAAAAATAATAATAATAATGATAATGATCGTAGAATGGTATTATTCAGAGAATTGTTTCCAGATGCACAAGTTGCATAAATTCAAAAGAAAATATATCTATACTTTCCGATACCAATTGTATATTGAATTGTAAAAATTAAATTGTAAAAATCAACGATAAAAAATTGACATTTATTAAATAATTAATTTACTGTTGTAACTAAATTAAACAAATTTCACAATTGTGTAGTTATGATAATACTTAACAACATACAGAAGTGGAAACTGAAAATAAAGTGAAAATAAAAAATTTTTAAATATATTATTTTATTGGTTTTTGCATGTTATTATAAACTTTTAAGTACAACAAAATCTTAATCATAGATTTTAATATAAAGTATGTGTTTCGACATGTTAAAATAAACTTTTTAGGTACAACAAACTCTTAAACATAAATTTTTGGTAGTTTAATCAGACTCTTCGCTGTCAGTACGATTTTTTAATAGTTTTTTTAGAAGCTCACATTTCAATTTTTCTATATTTAATCAGTCTTTATGCTTCTTTTCATTAAATTTTAGTTTTTCAGTAGCAACATCTCTTTTAACTTGCATTTCAGTTTCACGAACATCGATTGCTTTTTTTTTTAAATCCATTTCTGTCTCTTTCATTTTTAAGTATTTAGTCATTTTCTCATCTCTAGCCTTCTGGTTTTCTTGAATATTTACCAAAATTTCCATACTTTGAATGCGTTGCTGGTTTCTTGCAGTTTGTTTAACGTCTGCAATCGGAGTTGTTTTGAGTTTTGGAGACTTATCAACTGGTGGTAAATTCTTTTCGCTGGATATAGCATCTATTTTTAATTTTTTACTCTTACTAATGTTATTTGATCCGAATATATCATGCTTCCTTTTTTTTTCATCTGTAGTAAGTATCGAAGAAGATAATGTACTAGAAGTGGAAACCTTTTTCTCTTTATGAAAAATTTCTTCGAATTGCTCATAATATTCAAATGTCATATGAGCTCTTCCACTTTTATTGTTATTGTCGATACACTCTTTATATTTGTTATATAAGCGATTAAATTTCCACTTAACCTGATCTGCTGTTACCTGTACAACCATAAATTAATGCTTATAATGAAGATCTCTAATCGACAGAACTATCAATAGTTCAATGCACCTTCAGCATTAATGATATTAAGTATATTTACCTGTATACGTAATTCTTTTAAGCTTTCGGATATTTTCTTCCACACCCTTGATTTCTTGCCGATATCCGTAAGCATCTGTAAATTTGCTTCGTATAGGCTAAGCAATACCATCGTGGCTTGCTTTGTCCACACAGCATCTGAAATATTAAGAAACACAACACACAATTATTATTTAATTAAAGCTTCAAAATCTAATATACAGTTTACAAACTATTGTTAAGGAAAATTAAAAAATTAATTAAATTCTTACTTTTCTTAGGATTACTCTCCGTTTGAAAATCTACAGATTGACTTAAGTCTTCATCACTTTCAATAAATGCAGTGTAACCTAAAATATACAAATAAAACTCTTAATTCTAATCAGTAGATTAGAGATAAAGAAGAGTCAATAGAAAAGGTGGCTGAAAAAACGCGCACACTCTGTACTAAGGCAGATAATAATAATCTAACCTGTTAGTAGTCAGGCTTTAGTTTTAGATTGCTTATATTTCATTTTTTTAATTTTATTTTTGTGCTATACAAATTGTTATGGCGGAGTTATCGTGGGTATAATCCAAATTTCTACGGAGTTTAATTCGATTTGAAATTCAGATAATTCGACTAATTCGAACATTCTGAACTTTCTACGAACCTATTAAAGCCTTATTTTACGACATATTTCTTCTCTAAATGTTGCTTTTCAAAAAGAATTATACGAAATTATATGCAATCGAAAATTTTAACTCTCCGTTAAAAAAGTTGTCGGAGTGAAAGTGGTGTACAGATTTTTTATTCCTTGCTTTGTAGATTAATAATTTCCAAAATAAGAAGTTCTAACTTCGAACAAAAGTATGAAATATTATGTTTCTAGCAGCTTACGACTAACATCTGTTTGAAGCTAAAAATGTCTTTCCAACTTAAGACATTCAAAAATAAAGGCTAAAAAAATTAAACAGACACTTCGACCTCCGGAACTACTCCTCCGCTCACTCAATTGACTAAAATGTCCCTGAACATTAGAAAATTACTAGTTACGAACTTTAGTAAAATCTGTTAATTTTTTATACATTATACAATGCCGACTACGGTATAAAAAAAAAACAATCACAAGCTCCTAATTGCTCCGAATACACCCGTTCAATTTTGAATGGTAAGCAATACAAATTTTTCCTACTATGACGTTTTTGAGCTCGAAGAGCTCAAATATATGTGATTTTTATTTACTTTCGAGCCCTTCGAGCTCAAAAATCTAGTTTGTTTTTTTTTAAGCAATTTTTTAAGCAATTCTTTGAGAACGATATCTTATCAATGAACCACTTTTTCCCGGATTGGCAGCAATGTAAGTTGTTTTTTAAAAATAGTTCGTTAAAACTTAAAAAAGTTATTGTAAGAAATTTGATGAAATTTCAAACATCTTTTAAATTTCTGTAAAATCTCGAAGAACATAAAAATTTGATAAAAATATATCAAAGCTGTTAGAAAACGTTTTTTGAAACCTTGAAAATGATTTTGCAAAATTTGTACATTTAAATTTATGGAGTTTTATAAATTTTTGTAGAATTTCATAGAATTTCAATAATAAAATTTAATTGTGTCAAAAATAATAATCATATTACATTATTCATCCACCTGTACATATTGTTTAGTTTAGAAATAAGACAATTTTTTCAATTAATTTAAAATATTGATTATTTAGATAAAAAAACTTAATATTTGAAATAGTGTTTTTTTTTTTTTTTTTGTAAGTAAACGTTTATTAGTATCATTTCAAATAATAAATATTATAAACCAAATATCGAAGATATGATCTCAAGGTTTATATTAGTATTTATGACTAATTGAATTATTGCATACTGTATTTGGGGTACTCCAAGTCAAATCGACCACTTTTGAACTCGACCCCTTCAGATTTCGCTGAAACTTTATCATTCTTTTCTACCCTTTGAAAAACGCTTTTGAGAATTTTTTCAAATTTTTTTGACCAACCCAAAAAAAGTTATGAATTTTTAAAAAAAATGGCTCTTTTATTTTCAAATAGCCATAACTTTTTTTGACATTGACTTTTTGGTATCTTTTTTTTTTTAAAAATTTTTGTTTTTGAATGAACTTTTTGAAAAATTACACAAAAAAAATTAAATATGTTAAATTTAACGAAATAATCGGATTTTTCGAATAAAATCGTGATTTTTTCAAATTACGTCAAGTTTTTTTTTTTTTTTTATTTTTAAAAAAAAACTTCAATTAATTTGACAACTATTTCCGTGAAGCCCGGAATGGGCCGAATTTTTTTTTTATTTTTTTTTTAATTTATAAAAAAAAATGTCAAATTTTCAAAAATTAACAAAATTTTTTTTTTTCGTAAAAATTACTTCTATAACTGAATAAGTCCGATCCATCGATTTTTAGAAATTATATAGTTTACCTACAAGCTTTACGTGCCATTATAATGACTGGGATTAATGATTAATACAGTTAATTCTCAATGATTTCGAAAATAATGCATCAATTATTTATTTATTTTCTCTCTGACGCTTAAATATTTTACAAATTCTGTATTCATTCGAGTTTGAAAAGTTTTTAACTATCAAACAACCATTTTTATCCGGAATTACACAGTGTATTTGATGAGTGCCTACAATTGGTTTGGTTTTTAAGAATCGTTCATTTAAATCATTTGCTGCTGCTTCATAATCTTCAATGGGTGAAAACTTGACCATAATATTTGGCAAATTATCCGGATTAGATGTCCATTCAAAAAATCCGATAGGCGTTGTTATTTGCTTATCAACTGCAAGTTGGAGACTCGCTCTTGCTGCAAATCGTTTGAGGATGCCTCCAATACCATCACACGGCCCTTTACCATGGGCAGTCGCAAAAAAATGCCATTCAGCAGGAATATCAAAATCCTCTTCATGATAGTATAAATTTACAAAATTTTTGAAATTTTTGGACTGTTGAGGAGCCCCATCAGAAAAATAATAAATTTTATTGCAGCGTTCAGGAAGGTCTTTTATATAATTGGTTATTAATTTGATGAAAACATGAACAGCTACAGCATCGTGATTATTACAGTCTGAAATAATCGCTAAACTCTTGTGTTCAAGTTTGTCATTTACTTTATAGTAAATAACCACCGGAAAAACAGTGGCCTGGTCATTATTCCAGTGAAAACCAGATGCTGCGTTCTGCACTACAAACGTATAATTTTCTGCAAAATCACAAATGACAACAAATTCATTTGGTTGTAATGTTTCTTTCAATGTTTTTAAACATTTTGCTTGTTTCTTAGCGATGAATGTGTGAGGAAGAAGAGTCTTTAATTCGCCACAAAAATTTTCGACAAATTCTTCTGCTGGCTTAATAAAAGTTTCTAAACTGCATCTTGGTTTTGATATCCAATACTTGTACGTAATATTTTCGATTTCTTGGTCCTCAAAACATGTCAATAAATTGTTACTCAACTCATCTACCCCCGGACAGTTCTTACATCCACCCAAATAACATTGATACGATGGAGTCTTACAAATAATCATATTCAAGCAATCACTGTAGTGTTTCATAGGATTTTCTGTATTTCTTGTTAAAGAGTAAACATTTGCACCTAAAATGAAAGGACATAAGTGAACTAAAAATTCATGCATTTATAATTATTAACTAGTTTGATAATTACCAAGCATCATCAATTTAACGTTTTGGTGGATCGTACATACACAAATAGTATGTGTTCCACTTGCTCCAGCTAATATACAATGTTTTGGTCGCAAAGAAGCAAATTTGGAAAATCCAATTTTTTCTGTAGGGTTAGTTTCATGGAAACATTGGTACAGTTCTTGTAAATAAGATAAAATGAGGGACGTGGCTAAAGGTACGGCTACTGGAAGATACGGACCTGTAAATATACGGAGCTGTTATTATACGGATCCGTATATTAACAGCTCCGTATTGCAAATGGAGGTCAATTATGGGTCTGTATTTATACGGATCCGTATCATAAGAGAGCTGTTGTTGAACGGATCCGTAGATTAAGAGAGCTGTTATTATACGGATCCGTTTAATAAACAATTTTTTTTTTAATAGGCACATTCAATTGATACGGCACTGTAATTCGTTAGTGCTGCCTCCAGTAGATTCTGGCTTATGGAGAGACTAGCTGTCAATTGAGCGCTTATTCTTTTACTTTCATTACTTAATTTATATATTTTTAAATGAAATGAAATTGCTGTAAAATTATTGATTACATATTACATGAATAAATTAATCATTGTATCAAGATGTCGAAATAATTTTAGTCATCACGTCATCAGTCAATAAAATTAATTATAATTGCTTTTTTCCAATTGGAGCAGAGTATTTCGACACTCTCATCTGAATAGATTACAATTAGTAAATTTGTTTATTAGATTTTTTTACAGCTATTTCAGCGACTATAATATTTGATCAATATTATATTATATTATGTGTAGTGGTATTCGATGCACGCAAACGAGTGAACAACCGTTACTAGGGGTGCGTTCCACTAAGCGCTAAAAATGACCACAATCCTATCTAAATACACGTAGCGCGATCGTTTTGAGCGCTTAGTGGAACGCACCTTAGATACTGTTACAGTTTCTTTACGACAGATTGGGAACTTTTGTTGAACGTTCCCAACTACGCTTCTTGGAAAATACCTTATACCCCCTCTTTTTTCCGACCTGTGTTCATCTATTTTTCTCCTCGATAATTAGCATTCAAAGCTACTTGATTTTATTTACAAATATTCTGCAAGTCTTGTTGTGTTATTATTTACATTAAATAATGACGGAAAAAAGTCAATCATCAACCAATACAATGCAATTAATTGAGCAAGACCATCGATTCGATAGTCATATAATTCGATCGAATTATAATAAACAAATGGATGCAGTTCAAGCTATCAATGTAAGACAATTTATAAATAATCATTACTTTAGAATAAAAAAAATTAATTATGGTCATTTCTTAAATGACTAAATTATTTTTGATAAACATTAGTTGATCAAAATTAATTTGAGAGTAGTCACTATTCTTTGTCATTAAAAAAAACCATTTCAATTATAATATTTGTGTGATTTGATGATGTTGAGATTAGTCGACATCTGATAATTTTCTAGATTTATGTATAAGAATTAAAATATTATGAAAAAAATTTAGTAAAAAAATTCCACATGTAGAAATTAGAAAAAATTATAAGTTTTAAAAATCTATCTCTTTAGAACAGTTTATTTGTTATAAAAATCCTAAAAATTGTTAGATATCTGCTGATTTCAATATCATGGCATTTTCGTATTATTTATGTCTTTATAATAAAATCAGCGGACATTTATCACATTTTTGGTTTTAATTAAGAAATGAATTAAGAAAAAAAAATTTTTATGAAAAATTGCAGATAGTTTCTATAAAATTCTACAAGTGAAATTTTTTATATTTTTTTTTTTCCAAAATTTATAAAAAAAATTCTAAAAATTTTCAAATGTCTATTATTATCAGTATCACTATAATTATCATATTAATTTCGCAAATACAGGATTTATGCTTGCACAAGCGATTTCACTCTGTAGAAGATTTAGTTTCAGCTATAAAGTCTTACGAAGAAAAAACAGCGTACAAATTTTGGAGGTACTCTTTGAATTATTTGGAAAATTCACCTACAAAAAAAATGACGAATCCAGAACTTATATTCAGAAGACTACAATACAAGTGTATTTATTCCAGAGAGCCCGATATTGGTACTGTAAATTTTCTGGCTCAAGTAGTTTTTTTATTATTCATAAAAAACTGATAGGAGCACTGAATTATGTCGGTGTGACTATCAACTCGGCAAAAAAAAAATTGTAAAAAATATAATTCATTTGTTAAAAAAAAAAGTATATAAGAAATTGAAAATTATAATATATGAGACTTCAAAAATATGTGCCAATTAAAAGAGCAATGAAATGAATAAAAAATTGTGAGTAACATTGCATAAATGAGTTGTAGGGTAGATTTTTGGTTTGACTAGTTTTTCTTTTCTAAAAAGCTGATGAAAGCTCCGATCCTCAGTAGGGTGACTATCAACTTGCCCAAAAGATTAAATAAAAAATTGAAAGTACGACTGAAATTACATGATAGATAAAAAGTAAGTAGCTATCAATTGGTACCTGCGTGGTATTATAAATATATTTGACATTTAACGTACTGTTCAATTATTTTTGTAAACAATTTGTAAAATATTTCTTTTGGTGCGAGTAGTTTTTAAAGAATGAAAAACTGCTAGAAGCTTTGAATTTTATCAAGGCAACTATCAAATTGAACAGATTGAATAGCAAACTGTGGGTATTGAAACTCTGTCAGTAAGGCTGAAATTGCAAATTTTTCCTAGAGATGGCGCTGTATGACTGGAGGTGGATCTGTTTTTGCCGACAGAATCTCAAGCCTCGGCTCTTAAGAAATAGAAGCCATACAAATCAATCTAGAATGACTGTCGGTTATAATTTTATACATATATACTTTGATACTTCATGAAATCTTTTTTTATGGAATAGAAAAAAATATGTGTTTTTTTTTGACTAACCTTATCATTCATTACAATGAAAATTTTCTAAAATATACTAAGAATTTTACACGTTTAAAAAAAAGTTATTTTCTATTGAAGTTGTGGTTATTAAAATTTTTGATTCTCTTCAAAAGATAAGGAAATAAGTAGAAAATTATTTTTTTTTTATTTTTTTACTCTCCGTTAAAAGAATTTTTTGTCTACAAACCCGAGAAACTTAATGTTTAACAGTATAAATCAAATTTTTTAAAATGTAGTTTCCATTACATGTTATAAACGGTATAAATTAAAACTTAATAATTCGAGTAGATATTGAGAGATACTTGTAACTACATTTATAACAAGAAGTCCCACAGCTATTTCTTTTTTGACAAATCATTTCAATTATCTAATCAATTCTTTCTATGAGAAAACAACGATCGCTACAAGTATTAAATAATCCGGTATATTAAATAAATATGTGTCGTTATTCAAAAATTTTCACAGAAAACAGTTCTTCAAAAGAATAATAAAAATTTTTATATCCTGATGAAAGTTATTTTTTTACTGTATCACTTATAATCATGCAATAAACATTGTATGATTATTTATGGAAAGTATTATTTAGAAATTAATAAGTGAAAAAAGTTCTTCAAATTGAATTTAGTTGTTCGTTATGAGTAGGAGACATTCGTAGTTGACAATGTACGGATGAGTTACTTTGTTCTTATAGGTAAACTTTTATTCTAAATATTAATAGATTAATATTTTCAAAATGGTGACTGAAATATTAGTATCGTGTCCTGTCCAGGTTTTGTTTTCAAGCTGTTTCCACGCATTTAAAAAAAATTAATTACAATGCAGAAATTGTTATTTGAAAAGTACAATTTTGTAACTGTAGCATGAGGTGTTCGGTATATAGTTATGTTAAAAATAGATCGAAAAAGCCTTTCGATCGTAATATGTAATTTCCTTGCTAAAGTATATTTAAATATAATATTTTTAATAGATACTGACGTTGGACGAAATATGCTCAATCATAACATTCTTAAACAAAAACTCATTTGATACATCTATTAATAAAATTTATTTTTCTCATTAACAACAAAAGCATCTTATCTTGGAAATATTAAAAACCGGTTTGCTATCGAACGATTCCATTAGTTTTCATGTCAGAATTTACAAAACATTTTCATGAATCCTTCCTCATGAGTCAGAATATATATGTATATATATATATATATATATATATATATATATATATATATATATATATATATATAGGATAGTAATCAACTGCCTTTACTCTAACAATTCTTATCGTATCTTCTTGAAACTTGGCATATATATTTTACCGATAATTATTGAGGTTAAGTTCGAAGATGAGCCAAATCGGTCGGTTAGTCTATAAATGAGAGCTGATTTAACATATAAAAAAATATCTGAAAAATCAAATTTTTTTATTCTCCTTTCAATAAATTTCGAATGCAATAATTCTTTTTACATCTGTAAATTGTATCCGAAAGTTAATTATATAAGCTTCAATTTACATATATCTACATGGATTTTTAGCTCAAAAAAATTATCTATTTTAGCACTTACTAAATTAAATTTTATTTTTGCATTCGTTCTACTTATAAATAGTTTTTTTCAAATTATTTCTTTAGTATTTGTATACTTTTCTTTTTCAGTATATTTCATAGAAATCAAACTTTTAGATTAGTCTTCATGTCGGAATTGTAAAAGAAATTTTTGTGTAGATAATTTTTTGAAAAATATTATCCCTTATTAAAAAAAAGAATTAAGAATGATATCACATGTTAAATGCCCGTAAGAGATAGTATTAAAAAGGATTTGAAGGATTAGAAAGTATTCAAAATGATTAAAAATCAAATCATTTTTAATTCTTTCTAATTCTTTTTTTTTTAATAAGGGATATTAAAAAAGCGCTACTATAGTTATTGAAATTCCTAATTTGCTCCTCAAATTGTAAGCATTGTTCTACCATTAACATGCTATTAGCCGTACGATCTGGTTTTTTCGATTTATAATTTTTCTTTTTTGAGAAATTTCAGAGTGGAATATTTAGAAGATCATTTCGTTGCCTGCGTTTTAATGTATTAATAATGTGATAGCTTAAAAATTTTATAGCCATATACCATAGCTAAATTTGTCATTAACGACAAATTTGGGAACTGGGGGAATAAAGGATAAAGGGCAAAGGGGGACCCTTACTCAATAGGAATTTTCGGTAACTGAAAAAATTATAATTAATTTTTAAAAATTATTAATTAATTATTATTATTGATTTTAAGTTAAAATCAATATTCGTAAAGGATAACCTTTAATTATTTTTGTAATACAAATTATGTATAAAATACACTTGATTAATTGAGAATGTTTTACTACAGCAAGAAATCTACTTCAATTCCCGTTGCTGAATAGGTTTTTTTAATTTTTGGAAGATTTTAAAAATTATGTATTTGACCAAATATGATTGTCTATGTCCAACACTTCTGTTTTTTTTTTTTACGATTTCACATCTTTTCAACTCGATTCATTATATCATATCTGAGTAATTAAATTTTAATTTACAAAAATCAAATTTTTTACGAAGAACTATTATTACTTGACTAGAAACTTTGTCGTATTTCAGTTATAAATTAACTATCCATTTTTTACTAGATTCATTGAAATAAATCCTGAATAAACAGTTCCAATGTAAAAAGTTGCATCATGTCCGCGTTCTTTAAACTTATTTCAGTTATATTCATTTTTTAAGAAAGGATGTAATATCAACAAAACAATAAGTAACAAATGTAACTTTTAATAAAAAAGTGAACATAAATTTAGTTAAAAACTAAAATGTTCAAAAACATTTTTTTTAACTTACCTGGTGTGCGCTTTTATAGAATTGATATTTTTATATTTTTGGCGTAATTGAAAAAATTAAGAGTAATAGTAACGCATACCAAGTTAAAAATTTTTTTTTAAATTACGTTTGTTATGTGGTGATATTTTTAGTAGATTTTATAGAAATCTAACTATTGCATTGGTCCTCATGACGGAACTTTTAAAAAATTTTGCTATATTTCGACTATACTCGTCGAGCTGAGTCGGAAAATGCATATGGTTCAAAAGTTTATATATGTATGTATATATCAGATATATATCAGATATAACGCGGCTTGTCACGACGATAGCGTCGCCAATTTACGTCGGATCTTTACCAAACTCAACATAATTATTCTACAGATAGAAACCAAAGTCAAGTTCATAGATGAGATTAATCGGTCAAGTAATTTAGAAATGCCAGGATTTTAAAATTTTCAAAATCATAAAAATTCATATTTTTTCACTTTCTTACTCGTATAACTTTTGAATGGGATAACTTATCGAATTTCTGTAAATTTGATCTGAAAGCTCTTTAAATAAGCTTCAATTTGAGTATCATATTATATGTATAGTCTTAGAAGTGGTAGAATATTGGTAGTTTATAAAATTAAGTCATCAAATAAATACAAATAATTATTAGTCATTACTTCTTCCTTTAATATAAATTATCATAGTATCCTGATTACGAATATTTTTTATAGATGTTAATTAACTGCTTTTAAAAGTTGAAGTAATACTGTAAATTTAATAATTATATTCGCCATTAATTGAAAACTTTTCAATTAAATAAAATTATAAAATTAAGTATATATTCATAATATTTTAAGAATATGTCATATAAAAAATCTTATAATTGAGAAAAAAACAATATGAAAAATTTCAGGTAGTTTACAAAATTTTCGAATATTTTTCAACAAATAAATTGAGGAGGTAATGTCTACACAAATAGTTCTTTGTAGACATAATTTTTTACTAATCGATCATTCTTAGCATTATCAAAAAATACTGCTAAAGATGCCCAACTACGGACTCGTGATAGTGCTACGTATAATTGCCCATGATTGAAAACATCTTTTGTAAGATCGATTCCAATTTTTTTAAATGTTTGGCCCTGAGATTTATTTATGGTCATACAGAATGCTAATTTAATCGGGAATTGTCGTCGCTTAAAGGTAAAGGGATAGACGTTCTCGCAATACAGCGTTATCCGATTTATGAAAACTATATCACCGGTTCTGTCGCCCGTTAGTATTTTACATCGTAAAACATTTGTACCTAATTGTATAATCATTAGTCGAGTACCATTACATAATCCTTCACTTAACGAAAGATTTCTAAGTAACATGACAATTGCGTATTGTCTTAAACGAAGTTCATATGGAGCTATATTAGGTGGATTTAACGTGTTAAGATATTCTGTTAAAATAGCGTCATCAAAATCTCCATTGTCGCAATTTTCAGTACTATCGACTGCTGTATAAATTTTTTCAGTGGAAATATCTAATAATTCAATAACTTCTTGATTGATTGCATCCACGTCGATATTTCGGGCTGAAAGAATTGCAGTTCCAGTTAGTTCATGATAGCGTTTACCTCTAATAATTTTTTGATATACATCGGTTACAATATTGTTACGTGTCGATACTAAACATTGATTCGGAAGTACTAATTTATCATCAATATCGTTAATATGATGTTTTTGATCTCTTCGAAATATAATTTGTACGTAATTTCGAGCTCTCCGGGCTAAAAGAGTTAGCTGTTCTAAGCTTTTGAGCTGTTCGAGCTCGATAATCTGATAGAAGTTTAATAAAACACTATTTTTGAATTTTCAAACCGTAATAACGTTTGATTGAATGAACTGGTTTTCACGCGGTTAGAAGCATTCAACGCGGTTTTTTAAATCCCCTGCAGAGTATTTGAGCTTTTATTGATCGAACTAGGAATTTCGAGGTCATTAAAAAAAAACACTTCGTTCGGTTTTTTTTCGACTACAATAACTCACGAACGAATCGACCGATTTCGACCGCGCTGGCAGCGATCGACGTAGTTTCTTGATGTTAAAAGCTCATTAGTTTTCGATCGGTAGAGCCGTTTAAAAGTTATTTCAAAGAAACCAAACTTGAAAAAAATTTTTTTTTTAGTTTCTTTGAGATTTCTCGAAATTTACTCGTTCGAATCAGTCTACTATTTTATTTCGAATCAATCTACCCATTCCAAAAAGGAAACGAAGTAGCAGACTTCACAGCAAGACTTGACCTCATAGTGCTGAATACTGGAACTACTACAACCTTTAGAAGATTAGGGTACAAGGAATCCATCCTAGACATTTCGCTGGCAACCCCTAGGATAGCCAACATGACTGAAGACTGGACTGTATCCGAAAAATACAGTGGCAGTGATCACCAGTATGTGACTTTCAGAGTTGGAATGGCACCTGTTCCAGCTCCACAACGAGTTCTTCAACAGCGGAAGTGGAACGCTAAAAGACTTGATCCAGAGGCATTGCGAGCGTCACTTGCACGGAGCTGGTCTATCCTCCAGAATAACCCGACTCCGGATACCTGTAACGAGACGGAAAAGGCAGTGCTCAAAGTAATGCAGGAAATTGCCGCTGCATGTGACGCCTCTATGCCGCGACTGAAAAATCGGAGTTTTCACAGGCCGGCGTACTGGTGGACAACTGACGAAGCAGAACTTCGCAAAAGATGCCATGAGCTTTGTCGCCGTGTAACAAGAGGTGCGAAACGCTACCTGAACCAAGACTTATATTCGAACGAGTACAAGCAGGCCAAAAAGACGTTTAACAGAGCCATCAAAGCAAGTAAAACGAGGTTGTGGAAAGAGATCTGTAATGATCTCGACAAGGACATCTGGGGTAAAGCCCACTAAATTGTCGCCAAATAGACAGCATTGTAGCGGAGCTTTTCCCCAAACACCCGCTGCGGGAGAAGAAACACCACGTTCAAAACAGCGAAACAACACCCTTTACAATCGAGGAACGTTCAAGACACGGCGTTCAAGACGCGGCTAAGTCTCTCAAGACAGACAGGCACCTGGTCCTGATGGCATCCCGGTATCTGTGATCAAGACTCTAGCCCTGGAATACCCAGACATACTCCTGAATACCTAAAATGCAACTGGTACGTTTCCCGCGGTCTGGAAGCGGCAGAGATTGGTTCTCTTAGACAAACGTAAGGGAACCCCCGTAACACCTTCATCGTTTAGACCACTCTGCATGCTGGAAATTGTTGGAAAACTGCTCGAGAAGCTCATACAAAGGAGACTTCGCAACGACATCGACCGTGCTGGAGGCTTTGCCACCAACCAACATGGCTTCCGGAACGGTCGATCGACAGTCGGAGTGATCGAGAAAGTCATAAAGACAGCAACACAAGCATGGTCTGGTAGCCTCAAAGCTCGTAAAATATGTCTTCTCCTCACACTAGACATTAAAAACGCCTTTAACAGCGCAAATTGGGGAAATATTTTAGCCGCACTGGAGCACAAATTCGACGCGGAGCCAGAGAATCTGGCATGAGTCGACAACTACCTTAAAGAAAAAAAGCTTGTAGTGGTAACTACGGAAGGCCCACAAAAATACACCATGCTGGCGTACCGCAAGGCTCAATAATGCGGTCCGATCTATGGAACGCAGACTATGACGAGCTCCTAGAAATTCCGTTGCCAAAGCAAGTAGAACTAACGGACTTTGCAGACGACGTTGCGGCCACGATAATAGTAGACAGCATAGAAGAGGCCGAACTACTAGTTAGAGAAACCATTGACGCTGTCGAGACTTGGCTTGATAATCACCACCTGAAACTCGCCAAGCAAAAAATCGAGATGGTCGTTCTGACACGTCAGAAATGGTTCCCAAAGCCAGTAAGATAGTGTCTAGCCTAGCAAGAACTATGGCCAACACTATGGGACCAAGAGCCAAAAAAAGGAGAGTCCTTCTGGAAGCAGTCTATTTGGTACTGCTTTATGGAGCGGAGATATGGACGGACATATTAAAACAGAAGACCTACTAGCGTTTGAGAGAGCAAAACTCTATGACGCTCAAAAAGTGACGAAAAAATGAAGGACGCAAGAGCGAGGATAAAGGCGAAAACGCAGCAAAAGTGGCAGGACAGATGGAAATCGGGAGAGATGGGCAGATGGACGGCGCGCCTGATCCCGAACATCAGCGTCTGGCTTTCTCAGAAGCAAGGGGACACGAACTTCTTCTTCACACAGCTATTGACAGGACACGGACAGTTCAATGCCTACCTTTTTAAGATGGGGCTGCACCGTACGCCGACGTGCAAATACTGCCTGGACGAAATCGAGGACGCTGAACACACTTTCTTCGAGTGTGTACGATGGAAGGACTACAGAAGCAGCACCGGAGGCACCATTTGTAGGCACCACACTCTCCCCTGAGAGCTTGATATCCTGTATGCTCTGAAAAGAAGATAACTAGTCAGCTGTCGCAGCCTACGCGCAGCGCCTTCTAAAAGAAAAAACCGCAGAAAGAGACCAGTAACCAGGAGTAGGCGTCTTCAGACGCAACATGGAATGGATTGAAGTCATGCTAACACGGTTCCGATCCAGTCATCTCCGTACTATCTACGGGAAAGGAGAGAGGAGTTTTTTTTAGTGGTTAAAAATCCCACACTACCGACCATCATCTTTCAATGGTAGCGGTGTCTTTGGAAGATTTTTTTTGCTTCTCTATAAAATAGAAAGAAAAAAAAACACACACAGACGTACGGACATCATCGTTAAAATAGTCAGGGAAGCTTCCTGTGACCTTCAAACGTCGAGATCTGATGAAAACTCGATTTTTGTAAAACGGGGTGAAAACAATAACTTCCCGATTTTTGAAAATCTGAGATTTTTAGCGGGAAGTCAAAAATAAAATAAAATCAAACCCAAAAAATTTGAAAAAAAAAATTCTTAAAATATAAAAATGATGATATCCATTCTCTTTATTGCATTGGACTTTACTCAGAATCCACAGTCATAGATTCAGTGTAAAGATTGCAATAAAAAATGGTCTCATGATTTTTTCGTAGGTATTGACGAAGATTATTCCCCGAATATGTCTGTGATCATTGCGAATAATCGTATATCGACGTTCTAAGTAGCAAATTGTCTAACTTCACTTTAGAGAATCTTCAATAATACTTCATAGAGGTATAATATTTTTTACCCTCTGGCCGGAAAGTGGCAACTTTGGTCCCACTGCGCTAAACAAAGTTGCCGCTTTCCGCCTTCCTCGGACAAAAAAATATTATACAGCTCTTGGGAAGTAAAAACTCGGCTTCACCTCGGCCAACAATCACATGTGATCTGAGGCTTTTCTTATTTTCCTTCCCAAGGGGTGTAATATACTATTTGGTTAGGATTATTCAATCATTCATAAGAGAACTATAACTGCATCAAAAAAAAAATCACTCTAAAAAGTAAGGAGTTAGACCAATTGCTAATTAGACCGTCGATATTAAATTATCTCGATGTGATTTCTAGAAATCATATTAAGCTTGATTATCGAAAATTTATATTTTATGTTTTATTCAAAATTTAATTTTTTTTAACGTTTTTAAAAAATTATTATAAATTTTATTACAAAGCTGTTAATTAGTTTCAAATAAATATTAATTAATAACATAAATTATTTTTTTTATTGCACTTAGAGGTTTTAAACCTACGTACAAGAAAAAATTCAGAGATGGTATTCGTCAAATAAAAATTTTAAATAGTTTTATTTCACCCATTGAAATTTTTAATCAAATTAAAAATTCTAAAAACTTCAATAAATTAATTGAAAACTTGCTTCGGAGTCACTTGTTAAGTTTCTTTGTTTTTCATTTTCATGAAGAGTATCCATTTCTTTTTCATTTTTGTCATCATGTTCATCATATGCATTATCTTCATCATCCTTACCATCCTCATTATTTTCCTGATCTTCATCATCTTCATCATCTTCTTCATATTCATCATCTTCATCATCTTTGTCAGTTTCATCCTCATTAGCGATAATTTTGCGGTACTGTCTCTTATCTAAAATATATCATAATTTCTAAAATTCCGAAATTAATTGAAGGCTATATATTTAGAGGTTGTATATCAAGTAACTGTTACTTACTTGTCCTTATATTCTTAGCTTTAGTTTTATCTTTTACTTTCCGCTCGTTTCTCGCAATGTCATTTATTTTCTTTATAAATTTATCTGGAGTCACTGACTGATCGATTTTTTTCACCCAATCTAAATATATTTATTATAAATGTTTTTTCTTTTGATTTAATATTTTTCTTTCTACGTATGTACTATGATAAAGAGAATTCTTCACTAAATCGATGAACTCAATCAAATCGCGTTACAAATGCCATAAGGGCGTATCAGCTTATTATACGCCCTTATGGCACCCGGGTGCCATAAGGGCGTACCAAAAAATTTCTTTCGGGAAACAACGTATTTTCACTTGAAACGCGTAGAAATGACGAAAAAAAATTTTTTTCAAATTTGAAATTTTTTTTATACGCCCTTATGGCACCCGGAGTACCTATCGGGAACCATAAGGGCGTACCAAAAAATTTTTTTTTCGGG
Organism: Cotesia vestalis; assembly: GCA_000956155.1. Taxonomy (NCBI): domain Eukaryota; kingdom Metazoa; phylum Arthropoda; class Insecta; order Hymenoptera; family Braconidae; genus Cotesia; species Cotesia vestalis. The sequence goes on along the minus strand of JZSA01004451.1, from coordinate 5,924 downwards.
AAGCAACGTATTTTGACTCAAAACACATAGAAATGACATATATTCCGTTATGTCTTTATCCTATTTATTATAATGATCGGCACTGGTTTACCGGATTCTTCCACGCCTGTTTTTCGCTCAACGAACGCAAATTGCCCTGCGAATTATCCTTTTCAATCTTACACGTATTCGCAGCTTCTTTTTCGTTTGTCATCATATAAACTCATTTGCTTCATTCTTATTCTTATTCTAGCTCAATTTAGAAGAGTTTTCAGTATATATTGATAGATAATTTGTCTCTAAAACTAAAATTTTCACAGGACATTTTTCAGTATGTTACAGAATCAGCAATAAAGGCTACTCATGCTGATACTGATAATCAGCTTAGTTATTATTAGCTTAAATACAGTGTCTGTAATTTGGTATTTAATATTCCGAGTCTATGCACTTTAGCCTATAGTTATAAATACATTGAGACATAAGCAGTAAGAAACAATACGCGCAGGAACATCCGAGTGATAACAACGCGCAGACGCAAATCACTACGTGGTGTAAAGCTATATAAGGGATAGGAGCTATCGGCGTTTCTCTTGGATGCGCACAAACACACCTTGATGCCCATCATCGTGTATCGTATATAATATATAGTACATAGTAGTTCGAACGCGTCAAAGAAAACTCTAGAGAGCGTCAGCCAAAATGGCTCCCTACTGTCTCGGTGCCGGTTCTCCTTCTCTAAGGCACGCGATTTTACGTAATAAAGCAAGACGAGTACCCTCGTGCCCACGCGAAGTGCATACGTAAGGGTATTACATATATCAAGTGGAACCGATATGTATTTCATGATTTATCGTATATATTTATTTTCATTTTTATATCATATGTATGGAATATTGCTGCTTATACTACTGGTTACTGAGACACTAACTACCTCAATGGGAAATTGAGGTATCTTTTAAGCAACTTTGTAACATGTATGAGCTTTTATTTGGAAGTTTTTGCGGGTGACCGCCACATCCATTTTGCGTGCACGCACATTCAAAAATTTTTTTCAGTTTCTTTCAATCTTATTCAACATTCTATTGTTATGTTGTTCCTTCACACTTGAATATTTATTTTCTCACCGTAAGGTTACACATGTTACGTGATGAATAATGCGTTGTTTGGGTGGGCTTTGAGGTTTTTTAAATCTTTTATATGAACATATGCGTTTTTTAAATTAAATTTTGATTTGATGAGACCAAACGCAAAAGTTAAAAAATTCTGCTACTTTCCTTATCATCAAACAAGTCTGAGGTCCTTTCCACAATTTTCTGAAGCGAATATTTCGTTTTCTTCATCCAGATTTAATTTTTTTTGGCTTTAAATAGTTAAATTTTTGGACAAATGAACCACTTTGAACCAAAAAAATCAAGTTTGTGAAAGAAAACGATATTATTGTTAGTTAAGAATTTTTTTGGTTCAAAATTTTTGTTGAATCAGGTTTCTTAATCAACCTTTAATCACTGAGAAATTTTGTGAATTATTACTATTATCTAAAAATATAATTACTCCGAAATTTCATTGGATTTAGTACACTGTTTATAAGAAATTAAATTTTGAATTTTTTCCTAAATGATCAATTAGGAAAAACTCAAAATTCCAAAAAATTTGTACTTTCTTTTTTCAATTTTCTTAATTGCAAATTTGGAGTTAAATAAAGTTCAATTTAATTTAATTGATAAATATTTAACTAAAATATCAAAAAATCATTGTTGAATAATGAAAAAATATTCGTAAAATTAGCTATTGACCTAATAAATAATTATCAGTAATTATCAACAATCTGAACATTACTGATGGAAGCCATTTCAAGTTTATCTGTGGACTCAAAACACAAAACAAGTTTTTTTTCCGTGTATCTCTATGTTCGAGTCAAACATTGGCGCAAAATATATCAAGCAATGTAAACAATGTAATTTTTTTCTTTGTTTTTTTTTTCTCAAAAATGTTTTGAAAGAGTGTTGTGTCTCTTGTCTTTATTAGAAGATTCTCTGCTCAGTGCGTTTATGAGAATGTGGTCGCCCATCCACTTATTCGGGGACACAAACAGTGGTGATGATGTGTTTGAGAATGACAAACAGATACTTTAAAGAAACGAAGCAAAAGGACGCCGACATAAGGGATAAGTAAAGGTGAATAAGGCCAGTTAGAAGATTCACAGGAGCATAAAAGATGAGAGAGTGAAATACGACAGCTGCTTCCGTTTAAAACGTTACCACATGTTATTGTGGCTTTTTTTTAGCTACAGGTATTTTCTTCTAGGCATAATAACAGATAAAATAAAAGCGTAGGCGCCACTTTTGCTCTAATTCTCCGATGGGAAATCCCAACATTTAAAACCTATTTACTCTTCTCCTGATACTTTTATGCATCAGCTTCTTTTCTCATATTCTGCTTAGTCTTTCAAGAGCAATTATTGTCTTTCCATTAGCTACTGTCATTATTTTTTTACCTAATCACATTTATAATATCCTTAATTAGCTCTTTATGTTTTTGAACTATTTTTTTCTTGAGGAATATTATTTTTAATCTTGTTGCTTCAAGTTTCTGCATTTGTCGTGGAGCTATTTTAATTGTAACCGTGAAAGATTCATCTGAATAATCTTGCTCAATACTTGCACAGGAATCGTGAGACCACATTTTGCAGTTATTGCACTGAATCCATGATTCCTTTGATTCAGAATAGAGTCCATTACAATACAGGCAATGGCAATCACTGTCTTCTACTTGAGAACTTTTTTTTTTTTTAATTTTTGGAGCTTTGTTTTTATTAGTGACTTTTTCTGCTATTTTATTTTTTATTTTTTGATTATTTTTTTTTTCTTCCAACTCATCACGGTATTGTTTACTTGTTAAAATCCTCGTCACACCTCGACGTCGTTTTTTTGGCGGGGAGTCTCTTGATGGCAATGGCTTGATGTCGTAAGGTGTTACATGAAACTTCGATGTGTCTTGTCTCATTGTTGCTTTGGATGATGCAGCAGTTTGACTGATATTTTCAGTAAGAGATTTTTCTAACTCTTCATCGGAGCTTTCGTCAATAATTTGTGGTCTAAAGTACCTAGATAGGGGCCTCAACGATGGTGTACCAGTGGAGGTGGAGGCAATTGGAATAATTACTGGCTCTTCAAGTTGTTGTTGCAGTTCAGGTTTTTCTGGCTGTTGCTGTCTAAGTTCTTGTTGCTCAAGTTGCTGCTGTTCAGGATGTTGCTCGGGTTCAGGTCCTTCAAGAAAATCTGTCTTGCACAAATCACTCAGACTTTGGGTCAGATATTCTAGTGATTGTTCTTCAGGTGGTTTATTGCTATTGGTAGTGTCAGCAGGAGCAAAATCTTTTGAGTCAAAAATATCTGGATTCATTGGGTAAATTCCAGTTTTTCGGAAACCATTTATTATAGTTTCAGGCTTTGCTGCTTTTTTTAATGCATTACTGAACAGCATTGGCAGAATTTCAGGCGTGACGACTCTTCCTGGGTGCTCTGATAACCATTTTTTTACTTCTTGTTCATAATAAGAAGATATTGGTTTCATTACACTGACATCCAATGGTTGTAAACGGTGAGTGCAATGAGGTGGCAAGCAAAGAATTACAACGTGATGATCACGAGCGTAATCAATCACATAGTCAAAAATAAAATAAAATCAAACCCAAAAAATTTGAAAAAAAAAATTCTTAAAATATAAAAATGATGATATCCATTCTCTTTATTGCATTGGACTTTACTCAGAATCCACAGTCATAGATTCAGTGTAAAGATTGCAATAAAAAATGGTCTCATGATTTTTTCGTAGGTATTGACGAAGATTATTCCCCGAATATGTCTGTGATCATTGCGAATAATCGTATATCGACGTTCTAAGTAGCAAATTGTCTAACTTCACTTTAGAGAATCTTCAATAATACTTCATAGAGGTATAATATTTTTTACCCTCTGGGCGGAAAGTGGCAACTTTGGTCCCACTGCGCTAAACAAAGTTGCCGCTTTCCGCCTTCCTCGGACAAAAAAATATTATATAGCTCTTGGGAAGTAAAAACTCGACTTCACCTCGGCCAACAATCACATGTGATCTGAGGCTTTTCTTATTTTCCTTCCCAAGGGGTGTAATATACTATTTGGTTAGGATTATTCAATCATTCATAAGAGAACTATAACTGTATCAAAAAAAAAATCACTCTAAAAAGTAAGGAGTTAGACCAATTGCTAATTAGACCGTCGATATTAAATTATCTCGATGTGATTTCTAGAAATCATATTAAGCTTGATTATCGAAAATTTATATTTTATGTTTTATTCAAAATTTAATTTTTTTTAACGTTTTTAAAAAATTATTATAAATTTTATTACAAAGCTGTTAATTAGTTTCAAATAAATATTAATTAATAACATAAATTATTTTTTTTATTGCACTTAGAGGTTTTAAACCTACGTACAAGAAAAAATTCAGAGATGGTATTCGTCAAATAAAAATTTTAAATAGTTTTATTTCACCCATTGAAATTTTTAATCAAATTAAAAATTCTAAAAACTTCAATAAATTAATTGAAAACTTGCTTCGGAGTCACTTGTTAAGTTTCTTTGTTTTTCATTTTCATGAAGAGTATCCATTTCTTTTTCATTTTTGTCATCATGTTCATCATATGCATTATCTTCATCATCCTTACCATCCTCATTATTTTCCTGATCTTCATCATCTTCATCATCTTCTTCATATTCATCATCTTCATCATCTTTGTCAGTTTCATCCTCATTAGCGATAATTTTGCGGTACTGTCTCTTATCTAAAATATATCATAATTTCTAAAATTCCGAAATTAATTGAAGGCTATATATTTAGAGGTTGTATATCAAGTAACTGTTACTTACTTGTCCTTATATTCTTAGCTTTAGTTTTATCTTTTACTTTCCGCTCGTTTCTCGCAATGTCATTTATTTTCTTTATAAATTTATCTGGAGTCACTGACTGATCGATTTTTTTCACCCAATCTAAATATATTTATTATAAATGTTTTTTCTTTTGATTTAATATTTTTCTTTCTACGTATGTACTATGATAAAGAGAATTCTTCACTAAATCGATGAACTCAATCAAATCGCGTTACAAATGCCATAAGGGCGTATCAGCTTATTATACGCCCTTATGGCACCCGGGTGCCATAAGGGCGTACCAAAAAATTTCTTTCGGGAAACAACGTATTTTCACTTGAAACGCGTAGAAATGACGAAAAAAAATTTTTTTCAAATTTGAAATTTTTTTTATACGCCCTTATGGCACCCGGAGTACCTATCGGGAACCATAAGGGCGTACCAAAAAATTTTTTTTTCGGGAAGCAACGTATTTTGACTCAAAACACATAGAAATGATGAAAAAAATTTTTAACTTCCCGCTAAGAAAATCAATGATTTTCAAAAAATCGGGAAGTTATTAGTTTTACCCCGTTTTGAAAAAATCGAGTTTTCATCAGATCTCGACGTTTTGAGGTCCTAGGAAGCTTCCCTGACTATTCCTGAGAGGGCGTCACTGTGTCTGTATCCGTGGAGTATGTGAATAGACACTTCTTACAATAATAAGCTTTAACTCACGGATAAATACTGTCCACGGATAAATACCATTCACGGACAAATATCATCCACGGATAAATACCACCTACAGATGAAATCGGACATACATATGTCATTTCTAATCCCAATATACTTTTTTCATTCATTTAAAATGAATTAGGGGAACCTGGGGCACGAAGGCCCCCTGGGGCACAACGGCCCCCCTAAAAAATTAGGTAAAAATTTTTTTCTTCAATTTCCCTCAAGTTATGACCTCTATAATGCTTTTATGATATTTTGGGCCAATATGTGATATTTGGGGCATAATGGACCACTGGAGAAAAAAAATTTTTTTTTTTTTTT
>JZSA01004450.1:0-97183 GCA_000956155.1 Cotesia vestalis | reverse complement strand
AATTTTTTTTTTTTTTTTTTTTTTTTTTTAATTATTCTCCAGAAGTGGGCCGTTGTGCCCCAAAAAAAAAAATTTTTTTTTGTGGGTTTTGATCAAATTATCATATATTCCCTCAAGATAAGACACAAGAAAATTTTTAAGATGATCAATAGTAGCTAGAAATAATAACTCGCTTAAGTGGGCCGCTATGCCCCGGTCTCCCCTATAAGATATACATCTTGTGGGCAGACCGTCCGCACTAAATATTTCATATATACGTGACTTTAGCGGACTATTTACAACGATTGTATATATAGTATGGGGTTTTTGAAGACTTTTTATATGATTTTTCATACTTTATAAGGGGCTTATGCGGACTGTCCGCAATGAATCTTCTAGTCATTAGGGGTTTTCGCGGACTTCGTTTTCGAGATTGACACAGTACAGGTTTTTATTTTCTGTTAATCGAATGATGTTAAATCTCAGATCCATACCGAATGCATCATCAAATTACGAGAGAATATTAATTGATGGATTATTATTAAATTTTCATTATTCATTAAATTCTAGGAAAATTTATAGAATATCTACTCTCAGTACAATAGTCGATATGTTCGATATAGCTATGTTTAAACAAAATGATGATGCTTGGTCTACATGCAAGAAACAAATCATTCAAATGAATTTTTGTAATTCCGAAGGATATATAATTTAATTTTTAGTAATTTTTTATCGTATCAAATCATTCGGTTGAATCTGCGTTGAATGCCGTCAATCGGGTGATAATCGGTTTTTATTCAAAAAAGATTGTGATTTCAAAATTCAAAAAATTGTGTTCTATTAAATTGCTATTAGAGTTTCGAGCTCGAAGAGTTCGAAATGACACAAGAATCATATTTTTGAGCTTGAAAAACTCAAAAACGTAATTTGTATTTTTGAGCGTTTAAGTACAAAAAGAGCGGGAAGTTGCAGGGATGGCCTATAAGGTCAACTGTCGTCCTAATTTTTTACATTTATTGAATGATACTTCGAGGTCCGTCCTTAAAGTATTTTCTTCTTCATAGTACTGCTAACATTATGACTTATACTGTCCATTGAATATTACTTATACTGTCCAGGGAATATCTTGACTCCATTATTAGTAAATACCGTAAAAGTGTAATTCTTTAATGTATTTAATTTTGACATCTCACTTAATTAACTGAATTCTTTTTCCATTTAGTTAATGATACTTTGAGGTCCGTCCTCAAAGTATCTTTTTTTTCGTAGTACTGCCAACAACATAATTCATTCTGTCTATTAATTATCTTGACTCGATTATTGTTAGATGACGTAAAAATTGAATTTTTTAATGTATCTCATTTTGATATCTCACTTAATTTACTGAATTTTTCTCCATTTAGTTAATGATACTTTGAGGTCCGTTCTCGAAGTATCTTTTTATTCATAGTATTACCAACAACATGATTTTTAATATCTCTTAGATATCTTGACTTGATTATTATTAAATAGCATAGTAGAATAATGCTATAATTGACTCTAATTTTAACATCTTTCCCAGTTAATTTTATACTTTCTTATGTTAAGTAAATGATACTTTGATGCTCAACATTTAAGTATCTTATTGCTTATATAACTGCGGTATATATGATTTCAATTTTCTATCAAATATTATACTTCGATTGGTACTAGATGTCGCTGTAGTATCATTCTATTACTTATTCAATCTCGACATTTTTCTAAAGCTCATTTGACTTTATTTACTTTCATATTTATCGTTTATACAATTTTTTGCTCATACAGAGTTCTTCATAAAGATTTCATATATTTTTTAATTTAATTAAAGATCAATGAATGTATTTCTTATAAAATGCTCTTTGAAATATCATGAAATGAATCTTTTTTGGTATTCTTACTGTAGTTCTCGATTAACCTATGATTTTTAAGGATTAAATTTTTTTTCGGTAACACTTTTCGACGAATAAATTAAAAAATAAGAAGCTGGTAAGTTATGATTAATGACAAAATAAATGCAATTACTCCCTTATTTTTATGCTAATTATACCTTAACAATCTGACATATTAGTAATGATCTTTAAATTATAATTTTCATTAATAACCAATTTTTATATCAGGTATAAGATTAATATTCTCAATTTACAAGAAAAGATGGAACGAATCGACGGGGATAATCATGAGTTCAAAACATCAACCTCTGACAGCTGCTCTTTCAAGAAAGAAAATTTTAATTGTTCTACACCGTTAAGCCTTAAAAACTTTTCTCCAGTAGAAATTCGTCTTTCTGAAATTCACAGCTCGAGCGATATTATTTTAGACACTTCTGATTCATCTGTAAGCTCTGTCCCAAGTCTTCCATCCGGACTATTAGAACTAGTTGGCAATGAGTGGTTTAATGATTCCGTAATTTATGATAATTTTCCAGTAGAAATTTCGAGTTCAATTGATTTGAGCGACGATAATTGTGGAAATAGAAATGAACTACATCAAGATTTATCCAAAGTGGGTATCGAAAAACATGCAAGGTTGAAATATAGCAGTGATATCACTTCTAATGAAATATCACAGCGTCAAAATCCATCAACGATTGATATTTAATTTAAATCTTGTCACCATGTTAATGAACTTGGAGAAAAATCTTTAACTACTCACGATAAAGTTGATATAAGAATGGACCACAATTATTCATCTGTGAATAAGACTGAACTACAACCTCTTAATAATAGTATGCTTGATGTTAAGAATTTATCAATATTCCAATCAAGACCTGGATTAAAAAAACATCTCACTGAGAAGAAAGGCATAATTTCAAAGCAATACTTTTGTCCATTTTGCAAAAGTATGGTAACTAAATTTGCTCGACACTTACAGAAAGACCATCTAGACATTCAGACAGTTAAAAAATTTATGAAGTTACCGTTGAAAAGTAAGAAACGCGCTGCTATTATTAAAGAAATTCGCGATAAGGGAACACTTATGCATAACACAAATAAAGAATTTAATACTGGATCATTGTTAACAGCCCGTCGATCTCAACCTGGTTACAATCGATCTGCAAATGACTTTACATCGTGTGAATATTGCAAAGGATTTTATTCGAAGCAATCTCTCCGAATCCACCTTTGGAGATGCGAGAAAAATCATTCCAATAAAATACGTATAAATTTAAATAGGCCAAAGCGTAAAATACCTTATAAACAAGATCAATAATTATAACAATTTGTATGATATCTAACATTGATCCCTCATCATACAATTTTAATATTTTAATTTTTGTGTCAGTTCCTTTCAGTTAAATTTTCAAAATTTATCGTTCCGACATAAAGCAATCTTCTTCTACCAATAATTTTAATTATTAAAATACACTCTCAGTAAGAACAAAAAATTATTATTCCATTAAAAACTAATTTCACACTATTTATAACCATCGATTAATTAAGTTAAAAATCATTAAATTCAATTCAACTTCGAGAATTTTTTGAAATTTTTTAAAAGATTTTCCGATTTAATGGCAACTAAAATTTTAAAGTTGCGATGTAAATGTTTTAAAAATTCTGCCATCAAGATTTATCAAAATTGAAAATCAAATAGAGAAATATACAAGAAAATTGATTAATTTAAGTAGTTTCGAAGACATTGCTTGCAGTTTATTCAAATACTTATTATGTTTAAATTCAAAGAATCTGAAAACGTTGACTTGAGTATTCTGCCAAATTCAATAATTACGTTTTATATCATCACAATTTGATTAATCTATTTTGTTTTTTGTTTGAGCTTGTAAATAATAACATACAAAATGTTGTTAAATAATTTTTTTTTAAGACTATCATATGGATGGAATTAAGCAATAACGTCTTAACCAACATTTAAAAAATCATCGTGTTATTATGATGAACTAAGTAATCTTATGATACTAAGTACGTTCATCATAATAACTCGATTTTTTTTAAAATGTTGGTTAAGACGTTATTGCCTAATTCCACCCATATTTCAATCGACGAAAAACAAAATTTGTCAATTCATCAATTCGTTGCGCAAATTAATTCAAACAAATTCTCCATCATCAACAAGAGAAAATTATAAATTCATCAATCGCAAGAATTTGACATCAAGAAATCGCTTTTTTAGATTCATGTAAATAATAGGAATTTCTGTACTCATTTATTTTTTATTTGCGATCCTATGCCTAAGTTTCGACTGCTATAATAAAATATCACAGTATTTAGAAAATTTCTGCATGTAAGAAAATACTTTAAGCACAGACCTTGGAATTTCATTAACTCAATACTTAAATCTTAATAGTTACAAAATTTTAAACGCTGGAAGAACGATAATTTACAGTTAAATAAATATAGTAGAAGATCCAATTTTCTTGACTAAATCATAAATAATATGGAGCTTTCAGATATAAGTATGAGTATAGTCATTTCAATATAATTTTTATAAATCTATTGGTCTTAAGATTCTACTTCTTTGACTCTTTTTCAGAGATATCATGAGAATTAACTGTACCAGAAACAATAAGAGTTGTCAACACACAGATAAAAATAAATCGACATAATTATTATCACTCTTTTTTAATGGTCATTCGTTTTAGAATATTTTTAACTAAAATCAATTTCTAGTAATAGTTACCATCAAGATTACAGTTTTAGCTATTATCTATATAATTATAAGTTTATTAAATATATAACTTACTAACTATTACTATCTCCATAGTAACTATGATGACAATAATATTCCAAATCTAGTATCTAATAAAAAAAAGTACCAATTATAAAGATTAATTTTTTTTTTTCGTGTATAATAACTCATTTTGATCAACTTAAAATTTTTCAAGGATAACGATGTTTACAAATAAATTTTGCTATCGAATATCATTTTTTAATATATATTCAAAATTAACAGTACTTGAAATCTTATTCATATGCATCCTTGTAGTCCTAAATAATAATAATAATAATAATAATAGAGAAAACAATTCATCGATAATTGTTAAAAATTTTGGAAACAGTCTACAAAATTTTGAAAATATTTAAACACACTTCCCTGAATTCTATGAACAATCGAAATCAACTTATCAAAAATAAAAGTAATTTGCAGTATAAGCATTGATGTTTGAAGTTTCTTAGAAAAATTCGTAGATAGATTTTGTTTATTTTATTTTTGTGAATATTATTAGTAATTTATTGCATCTAGTTTTTTATTTAGTAGTCTTATGTCTAAGAAAATATCTACAGATTATAATTGAATTTTGATTTAATAACCAAGATTAATAATTCAATGGAATCAAAAATTAATAATAAGGGAAGTTTAAATCTATCAGTACAACAATAAAAAAATAAATTTGTTATTTACGGACTGGAGTCAAAGTCTATACTTAAAGTAAATAACCATACTATGCTTGAATATTAGTGAATATTAGTGTAACTCATAACTGATCAATATCAGTAGATAATTAATGCATTTTGCATTCGAAAGTAGCACTCAAAAACCTAATGAGTAACAATTACGCACGTACATATTGATTAAAAAACATGGAAAATAAATATTTCGTCAAATATACATTATAGCGTGGAAAGTGTAGATTAAAAATGTCACAATGATAAGAATAATTTTCAGAATGTAAACTTTATAGAATTAGAACTTCATACATTTATTCATTGTGAAATATCAATGAAAAATACTATTGAATTTCAGATTCTCAATTCGTAAGAACATTTTTTTTATCAATTATATGTTGGGTTATAAGACCGCTTTTTTCTAGTGATGTATTTTTTATAAAATAAAATCTTAGGCATATAAAATAAAAATATTTATTCAAAACATGAACTTTTATAAATTTACCATAATACGTTATAGAACATGAGAAAAGTAAGAAAAGATCATTTCTTCCGTTTGACATTAATTGTATCTTCTAATTCTTCATTAAAGAACGTAAATCCTTCCATGTGTCTAGATAGATAATGATAAATGAAAATATAAGTAAATTTAAATAAATAATCAAATCATAAAACTGTTACTTTTTTGTATTAATTTTCAAACAATTTTTTTTGTTTTCATTATTTAAATAGATATTGTTGAATGTTTCAATATAACGTTTACCGTTCTATTTATAAACTTTCTTCCAATTTTATCCGAATTTGTATTGAATCCCGAGTATATTTATTATTTATAACCAGAGTATATTTATTTTAAATAAACAGTTGAAAGTTTCTGAACATATGAACTTATATAATAAAGAAAAAGTAATAACGTATAATAATTTGGCAATAAAATTAACGTAATGAAAATTCGAAAATTTTAAATGAAATGAGCTATCTAAGTCTAGATTTGGATGCAAGGAGCAATAATTATACTTTTCACTCGAATGAGTAATAATCAATACTCAAATCAATGGAGACTAATAATCATTACTCATATCTGCATCACTATCATCGTTATACTCATCTACAATTTTTCTTAAATTAAGTTTCATTGGTTTGTTGCCAATGATTTTGAGTTTTTTAGCATCAGGCTTCGTAACTCTCGTTTTTTTTACCCTTGGTTCACCTTTTGCGCTCACTTCTGATTGAAATTGATTACGAATCCAGGTTTTAATAGCGTCTCGTTTACGGTTATTCAAACAAGGGTATCGTGACTTTACTTCATCAATCATACTAAATGGAGGCAACGTTTTTTGATCAATAAAGGACTTGAATTCTGAATGTATTGCATCTTTTTCAAGTTGAGACCACAGACGATATGTTGAGTGGTTTGTGGCTGAAAATAAAAAAAGTTAAATAACGTTCAAATATGTCTTAATTAACTAAATAAACTATTTATTAATAATAGAATTGATAAGTTCTACCGATTTCAGTAATATTTTCATTTTGATGAAGATTTTCGGCTGGTTTCAAAAAACAATTTGAATCGTCTGTGGACGTAGATGGCATTGGCTCAAATGACTGAGAGTGATTGATATTGGAAGATACAGATGTATGAAGATCCTCTTTTGAAATTTCAATAAAATCACTTTTATCATCATTATTGTCATCATCAAAATCATCATCTCCAAGGTCACCTTGAGCAGCTTCCAAAACTTTAGTTACTTGAACTATTGTTTTTGATTTTAATTTTTGTTGATAAATATTCTTGTGAATATGTTCGGAATGTCCTAGGTGGCCAATGACATCACCAAGCGCCGATGCTTTTAAGTCTAGCTCTACACACTTTGTCGCTACATGCTTACGTAGAGTTGTTCCTCTCAACAAATGAGGTTCTTTAGCACCACACTCTTCAGAAATGGTCCTCATTTCTTTGCATAGGTTTAAAACTCTTATTCTGTCAGTAACAGGATTTGGTAACCCAAACAAAAATGGATTGTGGGTAGGAATGTGAGCTTGAGAACGATAGTCATTTAAAAGTTTTAATTCTTGAATTAAATCTAAATCTGCTATAACTGCGACAGTGCGGTTAACTTTTCCCCGAATTTTGAAGCGATAAAATCTTTGGGCAATTTTTTTCCCAGCATCATCCAGTGAATTGAATTCTTCTTTATCCTTTACTTTGTCTATCTTTTCTATTTGATCTAGATCACTCACTAATATGTTTTGAATGTCGCCAACACGTCTTCGATTAAAAACTAAAAGATAAACCGCAACCATTCTTAAGCCTCTCAACCATGTTTCAAATTTGAATACCTTTTTCAAAATATCGAAGATCTTAATTCTTTCCATTTTTAAATAAGTTAACATTTTTTGAATATCATCAGTCATCGGGAGAACAACGACTTTTTGACGTTTGATTTGAGCTTGTGACTCCATCCCCACTTTGTTGACCGAGTCAGGCATTTCGGTTAGATAAACTTTTAAAAAGTTTATAACTTGTTTTTGTTTATCTTCATCTTCTCTTTTAACATATTCAGACTCAAGAATTATTCCAATTTGTTTTAGGTATGTGACTAAATTCAGCGCGACAGCAGGAGCCTCACAGGTGTTCTGCATTCGATCGATTCTTGCTACTATATCAATAGATTCAATGACCGTATTAATATATTTAGGAGTATAGAGTGTTGAGAGATCTTCGATATTAGAGTTTATTTGCTTTGCAGCTGATAAAAAACGACCTACGAGTCTTAGCTTTGCACGGATGTGGTTTTGTTGAAAGTGGGGACCATGTTTGATACATAACTTGTTTCCCCATAAAATGATTAACCAGTCATATCTAATCAATCTCACAATATGATCTTCTCTTAGTACTGGAAAAATAACTAGTCGTAACTTGTCACACGCAGTCGAATGCAATCGCCCCTCAACAATTCTTCCAAGTACTTTGTACGTACGAGAACCTTTAATTAAGTTACTTTCTCGACAACATTTCGAAATATGTTTTCGAGAGTTCGTTTTTGTTACAGTTAAAAAACAGTTAGGGCAGGTAGTATAATCTGTTGCTGGTCTTTTATTCTTGGGTCTTCGAGGAACAAGCAACTCTTTGTCCTTGTTGTAGTTGGCGTTTGTATTGTAAATTTGATTACCGTTATTGCGAAATATGCTTATCACTTTTTTCCTTTCTTGCGTAGCTGTAGACATAAAATAATGTATGAAATAAATGTATTGCTATTAAATATATTTTAAATAGAGAAAATATTACCTGGAGCAAGATTTTTGAGTTTTTTTACCTCCTCGTGGTTTTTGTGCACAGTCTCGAGATGTCTAGGTAGTTTAACGACTAGCTTGTGACAAATCATACAGTGGTATTTTTTTTTCCATCTTGGAGTTTCAGTATTAGTTTGTACTATCAAGTCAGTATTATCAATAGATCCTACTCGAGAAAATGGAATTTTACGCAATCCTGATTCCGAGTTAATATAATTTGGAGCTGTTATTGTTGAATCACTTAAAGATCTGTCAGAATTGATGATATTATTTTGTTTTCCTGATTTAGTACCGAACACATCTCTTGTTAACTCATTAGAATAATTTTCATCTTCAGTAATATCAGGAACTAAGCTATCAGTACTACAAGGAATAGTGCCGGAAGATGATTCTTCTAAAACCGTTGATGAAAACCTTACCTCATTAGGATTAAAATCTGGGTCATTAGAGTTGTCGGATATAGTAGTATTTTTTGAAACTGTACTCAAAGTATTAAGTAGATTTATTTTTGACTTTTTTGATGGCGGGCTTGAAGGAGTATCGTTCAAATCTACCATTTTTCTCTTTGAAGTGGCTTGAATTGGAGATAAACTGAAATCATCATCTTCTTGAGATTCATCTCGAATAAAATCGATTGCTTGACCCTCTAATTCGAAAGCAAGAATATTTTCAAGTTGGTCAGAAATCTAAAAAAATTATTTCTATGATTAGTTATCTGAATTCATAATATTGATTTAATTATATGTATCATGCCTCATAAGATGCTTGGTATCCAGATAAATCATCATCATTGCTTAAGTCTTCCATATCACGATTTCCAATAATTGCGAGTTCTATAAGTTTATCTTCTTGACATAGATCAAATTGTAATGATGATGACTTTTTTACATACTCGCAACCTGATTTCAAGGGAGAATTATCATGTATAGACATTTACATTGCCGTAGATCCAACAAAGAGCGGATCTTTTTGAAAGTAATCCAGGAAATAAAAATTCAACCGGAAAATGAATGAAATAGTGCCGCCGCAAGGTAGAGCATTTACTTTTGGTTAGACTCAATAGAGAGATTTTCAGGAGCATCTGCCCACTGTTGGTCGAGTTTAAGTTTGAATAGCGGCGCGAAGAGTCGCGCGAAATACGTGTAGTGACAGTCGAGAGATATGATGAGAGGGCAAAAGACCGAAAAAGGGAGCATGTATACGTATAATCATGTCGCTAGCCAAGTTCTCATTTATGCCTCGGTGGACTCTCGAGAGGATTCTAAGCCGGATTATCCGCACCAGCAAAAACATCCTCCAGATTTACCTTTTTACTCGACACTCGCCACAGGAGCATCCCCTACCCTTGCCGTCTATCTTCTAATATATTCTCTACTTAAATTTTATATTTCATCAAAATGCTTCATATTTTATAAATTTTAATTTTAAGCACCAAGTTATTTTTAATGGAAGCATATTGATAGGTTTTAATAACATTTTTTAATTCAAAAAAATTATTTATTACTGAGTTTTTAGATTAATCGGATAAACAATTGATTTAATTAACTAAAGTGGTCACCTGGATTCAAAAAATAATTTTTACTAAAGCAG
The DNA here is from genome assembly GCA_000956155.1 of Cotesia vestalis. NCBI lineage: Eukaryota > Metazoa > Arthropoda > Insecta > Hymenoptera > Braconidae > Cotesia > Cotesia vestalis. The sequence goes on along the minus strand of JZSA01004450.1, from coordinate 86,960 downwards.
TTGCAGAAAGAAAATTAACTTGATTCAAAAGAACTTCTTGTAATAAAATTTTCTAATATTTCGATAAATAATTTTTTTTATGACTTGATATGTCAACAACACCCTTGATACGGTGATATATGACTAAATATAATTTTTTGGCCAAATATGGTGCAGAAAATATCCGACAGGTGGCGCATGATCGCTAAATCGTCTCACTACAGGAGAGTTAAATTTAAATATTTAAACCAAAACGCATTTTTCATTGTTTTTTCGTTTAATCAACTACTATTTCATTTGAAATAACTCACAAAAGCCATAAATAAAAATAACAAGTCAACTTTTTACGGAAATTTTGCAAAAATATAAAATCCACCATGAGACTTAATTTAATCAACCTCAGATAGATTATTATTACAAAAAAAAAAATTCTATAATTTTCTTGATTAATTTTCAAGTTCACAAGATCCTATCAATGACTCGTAACCCAATCTCAATCTGTTAAAAAAATATTTTTAATTACGAAATCATAAACATTCCGCTAGCATATTATACGATCATTCATTTTTTATGAGATCCAAGAGCGTATAATATAAATGAGGCGCCAACAAGACGCGAAGATGATCAGACTGAGAAAAGAGAAGCTGATGGAACCCTGAGGAGGTTAACTATATACCTATAACATTCGTATGTATTATGTATATAGGCGTTTCGTTCACATAAGGTGTCGACAATTTTTGGTTTTAATAGCCGACAAGTCCCGAATAAAAAATATTATAATAAATAATACACGAGCAAGTTAATTTCACAAAATTATAATGCTTCAATATTTTAATATTCTCAAAATTAAGCAAAAATTTTTTAATAGTCTATTTCGATAACGATTCAATAAAATTTATCGCCGAATTGATTACCTGTGAAGCCTACATTTTTTTATCATAATTCTAATTAATTAAAACATTTTTTTTTTCTATATATTCGAATTATTATTTAATTATTCATTGTTAAAAAAAAAAAACAATTTCAACAGACGAAAATAAAGAAGTAAATTTTGTTTAGTTCAAATAATTTGTACAGTATTAAAAAATAAACACTCGTTAATACATAACAATCACAATTGTGAGTTGCATATAAGAATATTGTCAATAAATCGAACTAAATTGTAATTTATCGCGGAGATCATTAGCGACAGAGAGATAATTAAATTCTGTGTACACTCGGTAGCAATTTCACCCTACTCAATATTTAAGTAAAATAAATATCTAAAAATTGTAAACATATTACAGCAGAATTGGGGAACAAAGATGATCAGCAAAGTACGAGCAGGTATAGTATGTCGGCGTGTCTCTAGACTGTTGTTTAACAAATCGGTACAAACGATCGTTGTAAAGCAGTTAGGGTTGAGTTTATATGTGGCTCTGAACCTTCAATGCAGCATTGCAACGTCCAGTTTGCTAAAGAGAGATGAGCAAGACGATAGGGGACCGATCGTCGCCAGTCTTCTTTATTTCTTATTTCTCATGCTTTTTTATTTATTTCTCTCTCGGTCCTCTTTGTCTTTTTTTGTCTTATCTTTTGTCCGTTCTTACCTAGTCTTCTCACTAGCATCACATTATCGTTCTCCGTTTTGGACAAGAACCCCTGCGGAGACTGGACGCACAGTTTCCGATCGAGTCACGATTGTTTTCCTTGTTATTATAAATTGTTGGAGAAAAATCCAATATTTGTGGTATTAGTTCACGATTTTTACTAAAATTATCGATCAAGTTAAAAATCAATCATTTTTATTACAAATTTAATTAAAAAAAAAAAAAAAAGAACCTAAATTAGACCTTACATTATAATGTCAATTAATTTTGAAGTGTCAGCAAACGCAATAGAATTTTTTGAATTTCTATTTTCAAAAGTTTAGTTTTGAATAGCCCGCCTTTTCTTGAGAAAAACTAAAAGTTTTATTAGAAGTATACTACCACGCCACCTTCTGGTGATTTTGATCAACAGTCGATAGTGCAATATAAGTGTGAAAGCTGTATTCACTCGTTAAATAAATGTATATGCAGAAAAGTAATTAATCAGGCCCCAGGATTCTCCTAAAAGAATGTTAATAAGTATATGACCCTCCTTTTAGCCATCTGCCAAAGATTGTTCTGATGTTGTATTAATACAAGGCCTTAATTTATTAACAGAGATATTATTTTAATAGAAAAAAACTAATTAGACACTGACAGACAATGCCATTAAAATAATAATAATAATAAAAATAATGTTGATAAAAAGAAAAACAATATGGGTCTTAGAGACCACCCGTTAGAGAGTTAGACAGTGGCTTTCTCACACCTCAAAAAGAGGCGTAATAGATCACGTCGAGAAACCCGCAAGCTGGAGATTATTTTCTACTAATAAGAAGACCTGTTATATTTATATTTATATGTAACTCTGGGTCTTGTGCATGATAATAAGATGCTTGACAGTAGAATAGAACTAAACTAAACCAAGAGGTCTGAGTTTAAATTCCAAATTTCATCACCGAGATGACCATCCAGTAGAAAAAGAGAGAAAAAGAGAGAGAGAGGGGTCTCTGCACTGTAAACTGGACCCATGTAAACCGCGGGAGATAAGGCCACGGTGTAAGTTTGGCTGGCGCCACGTATTATTTATATATTACGGCGTTGAGGGTATAAGAACCGTGGAAGTGAAGGTATGATGAGAGTAGAGATGGAGAGGAGACGTAAGGCCCGTGACGAGGGCATAAGGATACCAGCGACGCGCCAAGACGCCCACTAAATTATTATTTGTTCTTGGCGAGCCATAAACGCCTAAATTATACTGTGGCTACCTTGAAAGGGGCCCCAAGACCCAGAGTAGCTCCCTCAGCTAACCTCGATCACGCTCACGCTCGATCTCCTCCTCTCATTTCGAGCCCAGGAGTCAGCAGTCGGGGCCCTAAGGACACTACCACCGTGACCAACGCCACTTAAAGACAGGATTAGTCAGGCTACACGCTTTTTTAACCACCTCAATTTTTGAAACGCTCAAGATGTCACGACTAAACTTTATCTTTTTAAACTGTATCGTCCTTTTTTATTGTCACACTTTAGTAGGATAATTTTTTTTTCTTTTTTTATTGTTCTGCAGAAAATTAAGTTGAAATTGTTTCGGTGATGTAGTACTTGGAATTTTTTATTTTGAATCGCTTTTGAAGAGATAAATTCAAAATATGACATAAAATGCTGGATAAAAAAAAGGAATTTAATTATTGAAAATTAATTTAGTATTTTTATTTTTCTTGCAAAACTTTAATTTGATTTTAAAAAAGATATTTTGAACTAAAAAAATTATTTTGAAGAATTTCTTGTGAACCAAAAAAATTTTTTTAATTAAGTAAAATTTGTTAACAGAATTTTTTTGCTTGATTCGAAACAAACTTCTTCAAATGATTTTTTTTAGTTGAGGATTTTTTCTCAATATTCGCAAGAAGTTTGTACTTTTTGGCTTAAAATTTCAGTAAAAAAAAAAAGCAAAGTCTCGAATAAATAAGTGTATTTTACTTTAGAAATATCTCTCACCTCGCGTGCAGAAAGTGGTCTTACCGCGGTTCCATTTCGCCTCGGAGGTAAAAAAAGTACGAAAAGAAGTGTATCAAAAAAAATAAAGAAAATGATAAAAAAAAAAAAAGGAAAAAAGAGTACAGACTGAATGAGCAGCTTGAAGAGTGAATGTACGTGCGTCAAGATATAGTGGAAGGAAGAAGGAGAGAGAAGAGTGAAAAAAGGTTAGAGATAGAACTCGTACTCTTCACCAACCCTTTCACACTTTTCTATTTCACCCCCTCGTGCGAGAATCCATACGAGTATTCTCACGTCTCTGAGTGATAGACATAAAAAGTGCGTCCATCCACTGCATCTATATATGTATATGTATATATGTATGTAAGTATGTATGTTGACGTTTTTTCGACTAGTATGTTGCACATGTTACACACAGAGGACGTGTGCATATGTGAGAGGAGGAATAAAACAAATGGTGCGATGACGTAAAAGTGGGGAAGGGCGAGGAGAAGGGGAGGTGGGTTAAACTACTGCATACAACAGTGAGGGATAAATTCCAGATCCCGTAGGAGCGCGAAAGAACGGAAGAAAGAGGAACGGGAGAAAGAAAGAAAGGTGGGTATGTGCAAACCGAAGAAAAGGTAGGAAAGTGTGGTGGAAGGAGTTTCGTAACAGCTTTCTATTTGCATACTACCCCCTTTTCAGCCTCGCCCTTCGACACCAACAGTATTTGCATTGAGAAATTGGCCGCCAACCACGCCACAGGCGCCCTTCTCTTCCTACGAGCTCTCGCACGTTATTCTCGCTTTCACGGTTGCTTCTCCAGGGAATTTCTCTGCACATCTACTTTACCCAAGAACTAACTCCTCAATGCCTCATAATAGCTGATCAAGTTAATGTCGAAAGGTAATTAATTCACTGAATTTTTCATATTTTAACAGTCGCTTAATTAGCAGAAAAATTTTTTTATTTCCTTTTCCAGGGTGATCAATGCCTGGCATTTTATTCTCTAAACTTTACTTTCAAATTTTCTTTTTTTCCGATAACTTTTTCAATTATATCGAACTTATTTTAAAAAATTCATACTATTTCAAATGAAAATTTCAATATTGCTCTGCAATTTTTCTACTAATTATTTCCAATACACGTCAGCAATAATTAAAATTCTAACAGGCTTCTTAGAGCGCACTAGCTGGTAATTTATCTACACTATGGCTTGGACGGTTCTTAAAAATTTGAACTTTTTCAAGTCGGACCATCATCTTGAAAAAAATTGATCGAATGATCGGAGAAATATTTCCAACAAACTGCAGAGGAAAAAAATCGAGTAAAATACTTTGAGTGCAGACTATAGAGATTTTAAAAGTCGTATGTGGAATCATACATACATACAAGTACTCATATACGCACACACACGTAATACTTACACTGGGAAAGTGCACATGTGTTACGTAGTTGAGTACCAGGGCAGTAGCTCTTGAGCCGCTCTTGACAAAAGAAAGGTGCAAGCGCGAGGGCAAGTGAGAAAAAGAGTCTACTGTGGTATATAATTCGAGTGAGATGGAAAAAACGTAATGTAAAAAAACGATAAAAATTGTGATGCCGAGGGAGGAAGAAATAGAGAAGAAGGAGCATGCTGCAACCCGCAACCCTTTGATTATCACACTAACACCAGCGTCAATATTATATGGAAACCCGTCACGTCTTCATTGCATCGTGCCAAGCTCTGGCTTCTTAGGTACTAACATATTATAAATTATGAATTATAAATTGATGATAATTTTTTTTTTTTTTGTTTTTTATTTGTATTATTAAATTATTTTATACTAATGACATGTGATCATTAACGTAACTGACGTTTTATCTATTTAATAAAACTATTCATTCATTTATCCTAACGCTTACCGAGATAGCGATTTAAATGTGTAATGTATATAATATGTTGGAAGATAATTGATGAAATTAATCTTTCCAGCAAGAAATAACTAGTAGCTAACAAGAGTGAATGGTAAATGACATGATGTAACAAAAAAACTACATACATATAAACCTAAGGATAAATTTATACGTAAAACAGTAGCCGCAAGATTATTAATTTGCGGTGAATTAAAAACCTCTGGTGTTGAATAAAAAATATGGTATTGCATCTAACATCTGGTAAATTATTTAATACTAATGAAATTTTAATTCCAACATTGTGCAGTATAGTTGTGCAGTTTCTTAACTTAAGACTTGACTTTTGTTGGGTTGAGTATAACTGGTCTTAGTATTATAAACCGACATTGAGATAACAGAGCATGGTAAAATGGTCATTATCTATTCACGCCACTGGCGTGCCAATATAAATGCTAAGTGGAGGAGCACGTATGTCGGTACCTACCACGTCAACTCACCGGGTGATCAAACTATTAATATTATCGTTATTAACATTTTATTTAAAATAATCGAGTGGATATTGATTATTGAGACAACTCAATTTTATAAAATACTTGCCGAAAATTAAAATAAAAATAAATATCCCTTGGAATTAATCATTTTTATAATGATAATGATGTTGAAACTATGTAATTACTTTTATCTTGAGAAACTTAAGTCTTATATAAGTCTAGTAATTTTTTATGAGCATATAAAGATAAATACAAGAGTGTAAAGTATATTTTACAAGCTATTTTAAAGTTTTACACTCACTAGAATTCGAATTAACATTTAAGTAGATCAAATTTTTTTTTTTTTCATACTCTTTACACCTTTCTTATTTCAAAGCGCGACGTGATAATTTTACAAATAATTATTTACTATTTATTTTTTTAATGAAAAAATAATTTGACTTGGTCGGGATTCGAACTCTGAACTTTAGATTGAATAAAAAAATTCAATGAATTTTTTTGTACGCTTAGAAAATTTTAGATAAATACTTTAAATAAATTCATAATTTATTTCAAATAAAATTTGTTAATAATCCATTAATTAATACCATGAAAATATACCGAATGAAATTAATTTAATTAATAAAAATTTAAAAAGAAAAGTAATTATAATTATGAATTTTCTAATCAGCTGCAAAATATTAATTTAATGTAATTACTACTACACGATTAATATCAGTATTTTCCTTTACAAACATAATAAATGTCCAAGACTTGTTTCCTCCTTGAATTTAATAAAAAAAAGATCCTGACCGCTAATTCAAAAGCCAAGAGCATTGAGCATGTGAAGGAGTGAAAAAGAGAAAAAGACTTCACATATGAGCGGGAAGAACATGCACATATAAATGTATGCACATTCTCTTTGCATGTGTGAGATTACATGTATGCACCTCTCAGAGAGTCCATCGCAGCGATCGATCGAGTCACTATGAACGCTTGGCTTCACTCAGAGGTTATACTCGACTAGAAATTACTTCGGGATTACCCAGCGTATACATCTGGACCTGATTGGGTCCCGAAGAGGCATGCCCAATTGGGAAATCCCTATCAGGGCCTAATTAGCTCCCAATTGGGCAATCCCAACGTAAAAATAAAAATTTTTATCCAGTTTTTCTCGATAGGGCCCTGCGTGGGACCTAAATGGGAAATCCCAACGTAAAATTAAAAAAATTTTATTCGGTTTTTCCCAATAGGGTCCTGTGTGGGACTGAAGAGGATTTTCCCAACGTAATGTAAATAAGGCATCGATGAGTTTTCCTAACTGGACTCGTAGAAGGACCCAATTGGAATAACCCAACCTGAGAGTAGATGCATGAAGAAATAATTTTTAAATTTAGACAGTCGTTTATCTATATAAAAAATCAATCACCCAAAGATCTGTGAGCTTATATTATTAGCATATATTCATTGTAAATTAATTATAAATAAAAATGAAAATTAGTCGTTTAGAAAGTATAGAAAAGAATTAGGGAAAAAATTCATCCAACATTGTTAAATAAAAACTCCAAAATTTAGTTAAGCTTAATCAAATTTTACATAACTTTATATTTTGAAAAATTTAATTTTAGGAGATTAAAAATACATTGTAAGAAATCGGGATGAATTCGGAGTAAATCTTAATCCAAATTAAAATTTGATACAGAGTGAATCCGGAGGTTTTTTAGCCAAGTTATTCCAGATTAATTTGGGATCAATTCCAGATTAAATTCAAGTACGCCACAGAAAAAAAGGTTCACTTGAGTCAAGAAAATATTTTTCTTTCTAATTATGTTCTTGAGCGAAAAAAAATTTTTTATGTGGGTACTTAAATGAAAGGTCTTGATGAGTGTAACATGGTGATAGGTATTTTATATTACCATTAGAACATGCAGGATTTTAAAATTAAGCATTAAATATGAAGAAGAAAGAATATACTTAAATAATAATGAATTGCTCGACTTTGTTAAGTTTGAAATAATTCACACTCCATTATCTCCTCCCCATGGCAAGCGGCGACGTGCAATGCATGTTATAAGTATGCCTGCTTGCATTGTACGTGACACATATGACAGATAGCGATAAGGTGCGTTACGGATATATATGTATAGGCAACTAGACAAGTGACGTGTGTTCGAGAAATAATGGTCAAACGACACAAACAAACTGGACGTGGACATAGACTCAAACAAAACTTAATTTTTATGTTAATATTCAATTATATTATAAGTATTATTACACATTAAATTGCGTTGTTCTAGTTAATTCTTCGAGAACTTGCTGGTTAGGCTGGGCTTGTTTTTAACTGCCTCAAATAAATGCCGAGTTTTTTAACTGTGTCTCTCACTGAAAACTTTGAATATTACCTACGAATGTAAGTAGTAATAAAGGAATGTTTAGCACATAATCAACTTTCGAATTATGGACATTATGCTACGAACACGTGGACGATAGACAATGAGTTTAAAGTTCGTCGTTTGGGTTTATGTAATTTAAAACTATGGTACTTTTCAGTATGTTATTTTAATGTTCTACTTAATGTAAGGAGTTTTCAGTGTCAATTCGAAGCACCTGGTTCGTTTGTAAATGTTGTGAATATTTCAGGTTATTCTTAAACGTTTAATCGATTATGATTAACCTTCAATGATGAAGGACTGTTTTGGAAACGCCCGAGGACAATAATAATTTAGAATATTTTATTTCTTGTTTATTAAAGTATTCATAATTATTTATGTTAATTGATTTTAAGGCGTCTGATTATTTCTAGAATTTTTTTTTTTAATTTTACAGAGAAGACTTTAAAGTTTGAAAAATGAATTCATACGATTTGTTATATTGTCTTGTACACAATTTTCAATATTGTTAGGAAATTTACACATTAGATCATTTAACAGAGGAAATAACCCTATAAAATCTTGTAATGTTAAAATACATTCGCAATCGCAAATATTATAATGTATTGTAGTAAATAATTTTGGCAATTGAATTTTATTAACAATTGTAGAATTAGTTATTTTTGTTTTTAAATCATCGGGAAATGAAAGAATATCTATAAATACACTGGAAGTTTCATCTAACAAATTATTATCTATTAAATTTTCATGCTCAGGTACTTCTATGAATTTTTTTAAAAAATCTATAAATGTTTTTGCAATTAAATCATCATTGCCATATCTATTAGAAGTAGCGCTTAGTTTTTTTTTTAAATACTTTTCATACATATATGGAATACGTATTGCAACTGCATTTAAATCTATTTTAGTATTATGTTTTATTAACGACTTTGAAACTTCTTTTAACGATCGACCTCCTGTAAATAAGTGGTTACTACCAAACAATAAATACATATCAATAACTATAGCATGATTATTAAAAATTGGACATGCATTTTTTTGACCTTTAATTTCAAATATATGACTATTAGCGCATTTATCGAAACTTTGATACCACAATAATCTATTGTATATTGTTGGTAAATCATAATTGTAAATATTATAACCGGTTAGAATATGATATGAATCTGATGGTAAATTAAAATTATTAAATATATAACCGGAGTAGTAAGTAAAAAAATTATTTAACAAGGCTTCTTCATCAACAAACGATTTAACAATTACTCTGACTTGATAATTTGGATATTTATCCGAGTATCTTTTTTGAAAGTACATTGCTAATTTTTTGTCAGTATCTTTCCAAATTTTATCATTTTGGAATTTAATTTCGTCAAAAGTCATGTTACTATTATCAAATAATAGAGGTATTGATTGATATACGGCATATATCAATATAGAATCTAAATATCTGCAAAATAAAACTAACGATGATATTTGTTCATGTTCATTGATACCCAAAGGTAAATCTGTTAAATTATCAGTTATTGTTTCAATATCAATACTTATTACTGGCAGTAATAGATATAAATTAGATAAATTTTTATTCGATATTAGTTGTAAATTTCCAGAAGTGATTGAATATAAACCGTTAGGTGTGAATATATTATCAATATAAATTTCCTGACCATTATCACAGCCGATTTCTTTTAACATTGTTATTTTATCGACAAAAACACGTTCTACATTTAAAATAACATTATCATTTCGTCTTTTACTATTAATATGTTGCATACTTTCAACCCATCTTGTATAATGATTTAATAATGTATTAATCATTATAATAAAATGAGGACTTTGGTTTGCAGATACATAAAAAAAATTACGACGTATTTTATTATCTTCAATAAAACGTAGTAAAATATTACGTGCAATTAAACTAGTACACTCTATAATCACTAGCGGGTAGCAATACTCTTTTTCGCTATGATTAACATTAAAAACAACATCTAATAAAGGAGATGCGTGTATCGTTAAATATAAGTCGGTAAATTTTATATTATTAATGGTGTATGGATATGAATCGTATAATAATAAGGCAAAGTCACACCAATAATTTTCACTCACTGCGCAAATTATTGAAGGCTTAAAAGAACTATTAATTGTTGTAGTTGCGAACGTTTTCAAATCTATCCCACTAAGTTTGTAAAAAGACTCAGATTCCTTTATTGCCAATAACCAGAATAATTGTCTGTTGTTGTCTTCTCCTTCATTGCTCGTACTTTCAGGAATAAAATTACTTTTTCTTTCAAATTCAGTATCTTGAATTGAATTGTCACCACACTTGAAAATAAATTCATCGATAAATTGTTTATATCGATAGGAATTAAAAATGGTAGCGTCATTCACCATAGTTATGATCTGTAAAATATTAGATACTAATTTAGAAAATACACACTTATCAAGTTATATAACGGATAATTTCGAACATTTAATGACTCTGGTTTATCCTATGTTGGGTTACACAAATAAAGATTATGACGATAATGAAATTACCTTTGGACCACCGTTTGGAGAATTCAATTTAAACTCTATTGATAATAATAGAAAAACACGTAATGACGACGACTACTATGAAGATTTGTCAGAAGACGATAATAACGACTGTTCTAAAAGTTCGTCCACAAAGCCATATATAAATGATGCGACTGAAAATAATAATAATGACAACATTGAGGAGGGGGGTGATATGTTTATTTCATATCAAGATATTAGTAAAGTGCGAGCTAATAAAAAATATAAAGAACGCAAATACAAATCAATGGAGAATCTTTATTATCGACAAGAGGATTTTCCAATGTTATATAGGCATGAAATATTGGAAAAATCAAAAAATAATAAACAAATAAAATTATTTATTGATTGGTTACATAAAATGGCTCCTAAATTATCAAAACATGATTTAGACACAATTACAAAATTTGCACAATTAGATACTATTAATTATAAATTAACATTAAATACGTTTATGAAATTATGTTCAATTATTAATCTAACACTACAAGATTACATTTATATTAACAATTATTTCAACAATAATGGTACAAAGTTGTCCTATGAAGATGAAAAATATATTAAAAATATGACAAATTCCATAAAATTAAAAAATAATTAAAAACTAAATGCACATAATAATAATTTTTTTTTATTTAAATACGTGAGAATTAAAAAGTTATATATAAACGTTATTATATAAATCACCATTTAGAATTTTCTAATAACTCCAATTGAGTACAATACGTTATATAATTAAATATATTATTATTAGAATCGTTGAAATTTTTTCTATATATTTTACCTATAGTGTTTAAAAATTGATTATTTACTTGATATCCTACCATAGAAAATATGTCCCTTAAACTAGCATCATTAAAAAATTTAGACATGTCTTTTATATTACATAATTTAGAAATTATTCTTTTTATTAATTTTAACCTGTTTGCACATTCATCAGCAGACGTACAATTTTTAAAGATGGTCTCTATTTGAGATTGAGAACATTTAAATAGTATATTGTCACTACTACTTGTTATTTCGGCTTGATCATTATTTTTTTTTTCGATTATTCTTTTTAAGTCCGCAACACATTACTATTTTTTTCTGGTCATTTCTATCATTGGGATATAATTTACGACGTATTTCATCAACAAACGAATTAATATATTCTGTTAAACCATCAAGGTTATTATGATTTATAAAATCTAAAACTCTAGTTGATAAATCATTATCAATCAAATTGTCATTATCATTATCATTTATAATGGTTCCATCTGTTAGTTTCATATGCGTAACATTATCATGAGGTATTGCTTTGAAGTCATAATCTACAGAAAGTACTCGTAAATAAAATTCACCTTCAGTATTATTATAAAACATAGTCGGGACTATGATGTAATTGCCAGGTTCAAGGTTTAATCGTAAATTTATTTCACGCGCATATGCATACGGATTAGTAAAATAATCAGGTTCACTATATTTACGGAAAAATGATTCAGGCAGTGGTTTATTTTTTTGCAAATCCTCATCCGTCACCTTAAACACGGCAAATCCAATACATCCTACGTTAACATTTTCAGCTCTATTGTTTAATTGCATTAATGAAATAATTAATGAAACAATATTAGACGAATCAGTGTCGTGATCTCCATTACTACTATCAGTTTCATTAGTAAAAACACTGTCATATAAACTTTCCGAAGAATTGGAAAAATTGTTTAATAATAGTTCATTTTTATTTACAGAATTATGAGATGTTTTATTATGATCGGCTGTTAAAGTAATTGCATATTGAGGATTTTTATAGAACGTACGGTTAACATTAAAAGCTCCTCCGGCAGTTGTATGTAAAACCCATTCATCATAAAACTGACATAGTTCCCACGTATTTTGTATGGACGAGGTATTATACAAATTACATATTGTAATATCATCAATCTTGAATATTTATGCTCAAGCAAATATTAAAAACGAACACATGTAATGACATATAGTTATATATGAATTATAAGTAATTATATATAGTTATACATAAATTATATATAATCTTAAAAACGAACGTATGTAATGACGTATAGTTATATAAAAATTATATGCAATTATATATAACCTTAAAAACAAACATATGTAAAGACATATAGTTATATATAAACTATATATAATTATATATAGTCTTATATAATTATATATAACCTTAAAAACGACCATACAATCGTGGTCATAAATTTAAGTATGTTTTTAATATTACTGGAAAGTAGCCGTTCGTAAAATAGAATGTTTATTAACTCTATAGAGTATTATATTTAATTATATTAAATTTATAAATTTGGAAATCAGTTGATAATTTCTTGATTTTGCGTAAATTTAACGGAAATCCGAAATTATGTGTTGTTTTAGTTTTAGAAGAATATCTTAAAGCCATAAATTTCATAACCACAGATCTGCTTTTTATTACTATTAAAAAACCTTACAAATCTGCTTCTAAGGACACTATTAATCGCTGGATTAGGTCTTTTTTGGTAGAATGTGGTATCAGTCCTAAATATGCACCTCATAGTGACAGGTATGCAGCAACATCATCAGCACTGGCTAAGAGTGTTGATGTTGACATAATTAAAAAATTGGCTGGATGGTCTGAGACGTCTAATGTCTTTAATAATTTTTATAACAGGCCTATTGTTAAAGATAGTAATGATTTTGCAAAAGCAGTTCTCTCTTAATTTCTATGCCATTAATACCAAATGTTGTAATTTTATTGTTCAATTTAAATTGTATTATTGTTAAATAAATAATTTTGTGTTCTAAATGAAGAGTATACTCTTTAAACATCAGACAAGTATGATCTTTCGAACAAAATATGAGTTATAATTACATGATCGAGCGAGCTCGCCGAAGGCGAGCGAAGCTCGGTCATAATCATAACGATTATTTTGTTCGAAAAGATCATCCCCAACCCATTGATAAAAGGTAACATTAAATTTTATTTAATAATATAACAAATCTACCCTTGATCTTTTCAAGATTTCTTTGACGCTGAACTATATGAACAGGAGAATGTCGACGTGATGGAGCTTGATTTACTTTTGTTTTTTAGAATCTGATGTTGGTGAAAAATGTTGTGTACTAGAACCTTACTACAAGTATGATCTTTTCGAACAAAATAATCGTTATAATTTTGACCGAGCTTCGCTCGCCTTCGGCGAGCTCGCTCGATCATGTAATTATTACAACTATTAATATTTGGATAAAATACAAAGTTTTTTAGCTTTTAAGAAAAAAAAAGATAAACAAGAAACGAAAAACTAAATGTGACATAGGCAGAAGTGTCCACAAAAAGCAAATGTCGTTACTTAGTATCGTTACTTAGTACAATATCATAATAGATGTCGATGGGCAATTACAAATGAGACATTTCAATTCATTATTCTCTTGAGCACTGAGCAATTCATATCCTTTTTTGCACCGCAAACACAGGAATCTGTGCCTACTTGGCCGAAACATAGTTCGAGGCTGATATAATAGGCAAGAACCGCAAATTTTTAAATCCGTTGTCACTTTCAAGTCGTCGAAAACCATCGCATTCAAGTTTTCCCTGATCAATACTGGAAATTCATCCATTGATATTGATATATCAGCTATAAAAATATTAGTTATTAATTTTAAGTTTTTTTTTTTATTTAATCTTAATATTAATTAATAAACCTACGATTAGGATTTTCAGCGACACTACTTATCTGCTCATTATCATTGTTAATATCCGTTTCATCGTCTGAAATAATAATTATCTCGTCATCCATTGTATTATAAATTCTTGGTCTCAGATCTTCAGTTTCTGAACTATCATCATCAATAATAATATTTTGACACTCCTTCTCCATATTATTATTAATCATACCTAAAAATTTAAATCAGTTATGTGAAATATATATTAGGGCAAGTTGTGAAAAATCTAAAGAGATGAAAGTAATTGTTAACAAATCAAAAAAATTAGGAAAACGGTTCACCCTAAAGGCCATCCCTGAAACTTCCCGCTAATTCCATACTTGAGCGCTTAAAATTCTACTTATGACATTTTTGAGATTTTTGAGCTCAAAATATAATTTATGTGATATTTTGAGCTCACTGAATTCGGAGAGATAATATTTTGATGCATTTGAGCTCTCCCAGCTCAAAAGTCTGATAGAAGTTTCATAGAACACTATTTTTGGATTTTTCAAATCGCAATAACTTTTGAATGGATCAACCGATTTTCACGCGGTTGGCGGCATTCGACGCAGTTTTATCATCCTCATAAGTGATTTTCAGGTTTCAATTGATCAAATCGAAAATTTCAGAGTAATCCCGAAAAAACACTTTTTTCGGTTTTCTTTCGTTCACGATAACTCACGAACGAATCAACCGATTTTGACCGCACTGGCGGCGTTCGACGCAGTTTTTTGATGTTAAGAGCTGATTAGTATTTGGAATTGATCGGTGGAGCCGTTCAAAAGTTATTCCAAGAAAACCACTTTTCGAAAAATTTTTTTTTGTAGTTTTTTTGCAATTTCTGAAGATTTACCGGTCCGAATCGGTTTAAATTTTCAGGAAATCAAAGTTTGGTCAAGCCCTTTCGAATGGCGCCAACCGCGATCAAATCGGTCAAGCCGTTCAAAAGTTTTATATCACTATAAACGAAGTTGGGGATTATGAAGTATAAGTATATACAACTACTACAATTCAAACTTTATCATTTAATTCAAAACTTAAAATATTATTAAACAATTTGTCACCAGCCGAAAAAAAAGTTTACATGCCTAAAAATACAAAAATCTCAATTTTTCAAAATTTTTTTATCGAAATGATTTCAAATTTTGATCATATCTGCGTTTAACATATTAGAATCTAATTTTAAGAGGATGAAGCATTTTTTCAATTTTTTCGATTTTTTAAGTCGAGTGGTTCAATTGCCCCATGGTTCAATTGACCCCTTCCTCCCCTACGTGATCCAGTTTTTACACGCTTTTTATTAGCTTCACTTGTATCTATCTTTGTATGTTTGTATGTTTGTACGTTTGTATGTTTGTATGTTTGTAACCGACTTTCTTGAGCGCGATTTTGACGCACTTTAAAAGGCCAGATTTCGTTTAATTTTTGTAGATTTATCGAGGATCGATGACAATACACTAATTTGATAAAATTATTCCATTTTTCAATTTGCAAAATAAAATTTTTGTTAATTTATATAATTTTTATCTATTGTCGATAAGGTAAGAATTGTAATTTTAATTTTTTCTATAAATTTCTCAATAGTCGATAAAGCAGGAATTTTAATGTCCAACCACTATTTTTAGTCGATTTCCCAGTTAGCACAAGCGAAACGAAGTTCACGTAAACCTGCGGCCGGAATTTGACGTAAAGTTTACGCTAACAGTGGCGCAACAGTTATACTTATAACAGTTGACGTGAAGTTAACGTTAACTTTCTGCAACTTCGCGTTAACTTTGAGCAAACCTTTCGGAAAATTCCGGCAATAGATTTACGCTAACTTGATGCGTAAGTTAAAGTCAAGTTCTGGGAAACTGTTGCAAATGCAGAGGTTGACGCGAAGTTAACATAAAGTTGACGTAAACCATTGAACATCAACTTGGTTGATGGTCAACCTGTGCTAACTGGGAATGCTACGGATATCTCATGACTACTGCTACTTGTACTCTATATATTGAGTGGTTGTCGATGTCCGTACTGCTGGAGTTGGTTACCTTATCGGCGTATGATTAGTTACCATAGAAGTATTATCAATTTGATGTCAGGTTTTTTTCAAGAACGCGACTTAGCATGAGATACCTAGAGTACGGGTAAGCAAGTGTGAGAAGGCTATTAAATTCATAATACATCCCTTTTTAATAGGGAATAATAATTATTTAGAGTTACACGGGGCCATAACACTCATTATATGGCAAACCAGTCTTGGCGCCATGCTAGGTTCTATTGCCTCGGCCATTCAATGGCAAACCAGTGTTTGAGTACCTTATTCTAATAGGAATCTGTTTGAAATATAATTTTATGTTACCCGAAATAATGTCCCTGACACATCGAAATAAATTGTCTGGCCATGTTTGTTGGCACTGATCCATTGGATTACAACATGGACGTAGCAGATCGGTATTACACTGTTCAACAATATCATGGCAAAATAATTCAAATAAAATAAATAATATAATCGAATACTTACCGGGGTATGCTTAAAAGCACATCGAATGTCAAAACTAGTATTGTTAGAAAAACAGCTATTAAAAGTCAGTATGATGATAAACGCCACTAGACATGAATTATCTTTAAGCATTTTTATGTTATTTTTGAAAAAAATTGATCTCAATATCGAAAACTATTGATTTGATCCAACTAGTCGGATCTACGCACAATAAGCAAAATAGAATAAATTTTTTTATTTGACAGTAGTTAAAGTTTTATATTACTGAATTTTGTAACACAGATCTTCAATTTTAACTTTTTACTGTAGAAATTCATAATTTCAAAAAATTGGAAACATTAATTTCGATCCGATCTTCAAAAGATGGGATCTTATTACTTGGTCATGTTTTGAGGTTCTAAGAAGCTATTCTGTCTATTTTTATGATGATGCTCAGATATCTATGAGAGTGTGTGTGTGTGAGTAATTTTATCACACAAATACAGATTATATTCTAGTAGATTTTTTGTGCATTTACCAGTGTGTTGATTAGGGTGTGCCAAAATTCAATTTCTGTGGAGAACCTTTCGAAATTGCAATCTTGAGTTCTGCTTTTAACAGGAGCTGTGCTTGGGAATTTCCTGAGATATTTTGGGGTGAGACGATTTATTTAATTATCATAGAATTTTTAACAGGAGCTTCGGTTGGACACTTCCGGTTAAATTTTAGAAACTTCGAAAAATCGAAAATTTTTGAAAAAAAATTCAAAAACTTTTGAAAAATTTTTTTTTTCTTCAAAAATAATTTTTTTTTAATTGGCTGTCGGTGAGAAAGTGAGTCGATACATTTTTTCAATTCTTAGCCAATTAAAAAAAAATTTTTCGATTTTTTTCTTCAAATTTACTAAATCACTAATACAGAATTAAGAGAAAAATGAAAAAAAAATTTTTTTCATTTTTGATAAGAATCATGACCTTTTCAGAAAAAAATTCTTGCTCATTTAATTTTTTCAAAATTTCAATTGAATGGGAAAAAAGGGTTGGGTGGATTCACTTGAAACTTTGTAGGGTTTTTGTGGGTATATTGAACAGTAAAAGGCACACTTGACATTAGTGGTTTCCGCGATATTTTTGATTAAGCGCTTGATTTTCCAAAAAACCGCAAAAATCCCCTTTTTCAAAAATCAATAGCCAATCCTTGTCGAGAATTTGTTCAAGTTTTCAAAACCAACCTTGAATTTTCTGTGCGATCATTGGTTGCTGAGATATTGGTAATCAAAGATAAAATGATTTTTTTCCATTCTCTTAATTTCTTTTTCTTGCTCCCTTAATTTTTGTGAGAAGTGTATGCACTGTAAATCCAAGTGTTTTAACAAAACACACATTAAGTGTTTTGTTTCTATCTTAAAGCATTGTAGTCACTTTTAAAACACTTCCACGTGTTTTATATCCTATGTTAAATGCCCATTTGTAGTCCCTTTTAAAACACTTGGATTTACAGTGTGTTCTCACATTATTCAAAAAATGTTCCTTAAAAACTTTTAAGAACATAATTTTTACTAAATGTTCCTTAAATATCCAAAAAAATACTTTAAATTCATGAAAAAATACCTACAATACACTGTTTGAGAATTTCCCTTATTGTGTCACGTTTTGATCTCGATGTTTGTCACATTTTTGGAACAATTTTTTTTTTTTTACGCATAAAGCACTCTCTAATGTTTTGCATTTATGTGTGCACTGAAAAAAAAGTTTTTTTCCTCCCAGGATACAAAATATTTTTATCAGAGTATTTTAATATCCAGTATAAGTTTCTTAATATTAAAAAACTGGTATTTTTCCCCTGAGAATACCTAAGTTTTTTCTAGAGCTAAAACTTAATGCTGCGTTACCATAGCAACCGCAGCGGTGGCGCCACCAATTCTCTGATTTCCCTCCAATTCCACAGTGCTGGTGTTTGTTTACATCTCGAAAAGTTTTTCAGTTAAAAAATTATTTTATTAAAATTTATTCAACAATTAAATTATGAAAAAAAATTTAAAAAAAAAATTGAATTGTAGAAATTAAAAAAAATTACAAGTACAATTTTTGAAAATAATTTTTCAGAAAAAATTTATTTGTTAAATATAATTAAAAAATTATCAAGTGGCTACTAACTTTATTCAAGGTAATTATAATTACATCCTAATCACTAAATTTTATAGAAATTAAATTTTCCAGTAATTTTATTGTAAATACAACTTTTAAAATTAATAATTAATTTAATATTATTAAAAAAATGCTCGTAGTAAAATAAACATTACTTAAATATGTGTCAACAGAATGAGGTTAAGTCAGCCATATTTTTTATTTTGGTATTTTGCTGAGAAGGAAATCGAGTTTTTTAGCAATCAGATTACTTATTAGTATGGGAAAAAAACTTTGATATGTTAAAAACTAGAATACCAGATTCTTTACGGGAAGGAAAAATTTTCTAGGTGGAAAAAAACTTTTTTTTCAGTGTGCACAATCAAGATATGTGTGAAGATGTAAAAATTTGTAATATAATGAACAATGTCTTTATTTTGAAATAACTTCAGATTTATCATGTTAATTTAATTGATATCACAATCGATGTAATTTTAAAAGTTTTGTTTAGACTAAAGTCGTTTTCTAACTTTTTTTATTTCCCAAAGAAAGGATTATTGTTGCCGTAGAGATAAACTGATGAGCATTCCCTCGAATCAAGGTCACATAGATAACCAAAGCAACATTGACCCTGACCATAAGGATCGCACTAAAAAATGAACAAGAATATAAATTAGTGATTTTCTTGAATAAGTTTTTAAAATTAGACTATATTTACTGACTGGATCTCCACTGCATGCTTGAATTGTGTTAGCACAGATTGATACTATGAAGATAATTGATAATAACAAAACTTTAAATGTCATTTTGTTTTATCAATCCTGTAGAAAAAAAAATTGCATATTTGCATTACGTCAATGATTTAATGAATTAATAAAGTATCTGCAAAATTTTTGGTGTTACTTACTCAATTGAAGGTTTAATATTTAGCGTGTGGATCTTCTGATGATCAATAAATATTTACAATCGAGCAATGGATTTATATCCAATTTATACTAAATCGAAACTTTGTTATTTTCCCTGTACTAACTGATCAGTATATAAGCTATTGAGGAAATAGGATCATGTATACATAATCAATCGATAACCTTGCATAAGAGTTCACGACTACGTATAATCAAAAGATTAACAAAAATAAGGAAAACACAGAAGGAAAAATACCATTCGCCAGTCGAAATGGAAGTAAAATTCCCAAGTTGAATTTTCAAAATTTCTGTTCATACTTACTTCAGCGCTAAAGTTTTTTTTCTATCATGAATGGTTCCGCAGTTATTCCCGAAAACACTTCAAAAATCATAAATTTATGATTACATTTGCTATAAACAAGAATATTTTTAAGCTGTAAATAGCTTTTGGCATCCCCTTGCATGGTGCATAGCACTATAGGACGCTTGAAATGGATTATCTGATTTGGAGTATAATCAAGAAATATTAAGGAAAATTCCAGGAGTTCCTTCTAATCATCTCGTGTCATAATCATTCTTTTGTCAGGGCATCGGCTACAATTTGATCAGACATGCCATTTTGAAATTTAGACTGATCAATGTCATCCCAATTTTTCAAGAATATCGAAAAAATTGGTACATTTAAACTAGAACTCATCGACCAATAAATTTCAAAAACACTCCGTAAAACAACTTTTAGAATATGATGGCGACATGGCACATACACTAATTCTCGCTGCAAAATTCTCTCAAATTGAACACATGTTCCATTGTATTTACTTGATCGAGAAATGACAACAAAAATCAGTGACTAGGAATCATGTCAACTGACTGGCTCTCACAATAAATTCATAAGAAAGTAAATTACATAGGATTGAATATCAGAACTTAAGTGAATAACCGAATTTAATAGTATAATTCGCAACAAAAATGAATGTCTTGGAGTTTTTTAAACTATTTTCAACAATTAAATTTTTTTAAGATTCAGTTATTTTGTTTACTTGATTATTCATAAGGCATAGTGATGTTTAAGGCATAGTGATGTTTGCTGAGGTCTGACTTTCCGCATCACTCTTAACCATTTTCGGGACGCCCAGCGATTATTCAACACCTGAGACAGATATAGTATATTACATACCTAGGCCAGTAAAATAAGAAAAGTCTCAGATCACATGTAATTGTTGGCCGAGGCGAAGCCGAGGTTGACAAACATGTGGTCTGAAGCTTTACTTTTTACTGGCCAAGGTGTGTATCCTATTTTTCTGCTCGACGTAGCCGGAATGTGGCAACTTCGCTTAGCACAGCGGCCAGGAAGTTGTCACTTTCCGGCCGGAGGGCAGAAAATAGAATTGGGAGCCTGTCTACAGATTTTGTTCCAAGAATATCTTTCAAAATTTTGCTGTCCCAATGTAGAACATAACGGTTATTAATATCAAATTAATCTTTTAACCCTTCAGCAATACTTATTCTGAATTGAATACGGCTTCGATAAACTGTCCAAAGACTCAAATTATAGTTGGTAATATTGATTCAAAAACTCGCTAACGCACTAGCAATAATAAAAGTAGCATTTCTGCTACTAACATTTGCTCTGTCTAGAGCACCGTAAAGTCATCACATCAATTTTAGAAGCCGGTCTGAGACAATTTAATTCATCTTCGAAATTTAAAACACTACGTGAAAATAGACTTAAAATGAATGATGAAACAACCGTAGACTAAGAGGGTAAAATCTCATTACCATTAACGGTCATTGGTTGACTTATATCTGAAAGGTTATAAGGTAAAAACTGTCATCAATAATTATATTCAAAATCAATTATTATTAAAGTAATTAAATATAATTGCATACAGGTATTTCTTGAAGTTAACTTTATATACTGTTGTCATTAACTATTTTCACGAAAGTATTACGCGTTAAGTTTTATCTTCCGTCTTTTGAAAGTACGCTCATCTGGTTCTTGGATAACTCAATCAGTAGAGCCTAAATTTCTGAATATCATACTCAGTATTATCAGCAGAAATAAATCATGGTTTTTGCAATAACTTCAACTTTCAAAGCTTCTTTTAAATTCTGCCACGAGCAATATTTATTTTTATTTTCCTAAATTTTGTGAAGGGAACGCCCCGGCGCGTTATTGCAAGTAAATCAAACGAAACAACTTATCTGTTACCATAACCATTCTCACTCAAGCGGCTATACAACATCGAATATCAAGTTGGATATTCTATCTTATCCATGTATTAATGATAAAACAGAATATAAGCAGCGTTAATAAACCTCGAAAAAATAGAAAAAATTAGACTAACATCATTTGTTCATCTTTTAACCAGAATTTACATGATATTTTTTTTAATTTTATATCAAGAATATATAATACAATTTTTGATTCATTAAATTATTTTAACGCTAATTTTCTGGACAGTTTTTGACATCATGTACACAAAATTGATGAATATAAAAATCTGATGCGAGCTATACGTCACAGAAAAATAAAATAGAATAAAACCTGCATATGCGAGTTATGATTTATCATCTGAAAGATTTATACCGCCAGATTAGTATACTAAGTATTTTATATTCAAAACTAAACGATGAGGATGGCCCAGCAGAAATAATGTGAATTAGAATATAATGTATGCAAACATATATAAACAAAAAGGAGAACAGTTGATTGAATGTCAAAAGTAGTGATGTAAACTAACTGTCAATTTTGATTTCGCTCAAATGGCGAGCATTTGACTGTCAATTGACATCATTTTTTTTATTAATCGATCCAAAAAAATTGTTTTTTTTGCATAACTTCGAAATTTCTTGTCGAATTATTTTTTAAGTAAGAAATAATATTTTTATGCTTAGAAATTTACGTTTACTGTCACGACTCGCATCAATACGGATGATTTGTTCGAGAAATACCACTGGTCAAAATTTTCAGAAAAATGTGTTTCTAATAACCAATTATTTTTTTAGCTTAAAGAGCACGAGAACGGATGAAAGTACTATTATTGAGCTCGAAGAGCTCAAAACTTCGTCGGAACTTTTTCAAACCGTGTGAGTTTGAGTATCGTGGGAAGTTTCAGGGATGGTCTGCAGGGTCAACCTTTTCGAAATTTTTTTTGTAATAAACGAAATTGAATATCTTTTTGAACTTATTTCGAATTATTTTTTGTTAGAAAACGATAAAAGTTGTTTAAATTAAAAAAATTAGAATCATTTTTCTGCAAGGAGACAAATTAATAAAAACAATTTCTAAAATGGGTGTAGAATGTTATGAAAGGATTAAAAAATTTAATTTAGTGATTCCTAGACATCAGTAGTCCGTTGACTACAAAATTTTTAAAAATTTAAGAACTAATGATTTTTACTCTCCGGAAGTTCTCTTTATTTATAGGAAATAATTAAATCGTGAAAGTTGAAAATACACTATAAAAATCGGAGGGGAACTATGAATGAATTTTTACTCTAATCACTCGGAGTACCTGAGTGGAGAAATAAAATACTCTGCTTATAGTAAAATCTAAAGTTATTTTTTACAAATGACTCCAGAGTCATTACTTACAAAAATACTTCCAAAAATTTATCTGAAGTTTGTTTGCAAATTTCCTCGTATTTTTCTGAAAAATTTAACTTTCTTGAAATATTGATCCAAATTTTCACAATATTTATTTTGTTTTCAAAAACTGTTGAAAAATCTCAACCTCAAAAATAAAAAAAAAATTAGGAAAACGGTTCACCCTAAAGGCCATCCCTGTAACTTCCCGCTAATTCTATACCTGAGCGCTTAAAATTGTACTTATGACATTTTTAAGATTTTTGAGCTCAAAATATAATTTATGTGATATTTTGAGCTCACTGAGTTCGGAAAGATAATATCTTGATGCATTTGAGCTCTCCCAGCTCAAAAGTCTGAAAGAAGTTTCGTAGAACACTGTTTTTGGATTTTTCAAATCGCAATAACTTTTGAATGGATCAACCGTTTTTCACGCGGTTGGCGGCATTCGACGCAGTTTTATCATCCTCATAAGTTATTTTCAAATTTTAATTGATCAAATCGAAAACGTCAGAGTAATTCCGAAAAAACACTTTTTTCGGTTTTCTTTCGTTCACGATAACTCACGAACGAATCAACCGATTTTGACCGGATTGGCGACGATCGGCGTGGTTTTTCAAGCTTAAGAGCGGAATAGTTTTTTAAGTTGATCGACAGAGCCGTTTAAAAGATATTCCAAAAAACCGATTTCAAAAATGATTTTTTTCTTATTTTTTTTGAGATTTTTCAAGATTTCTTAAAATCTATCGGTCCGAATCGGTTCCAATTCTCAGGAAATCTAAGTTTGAGGGAACTCTTTAGAACGCCGTTTAGTTCGTTTCTATAAGCGAGTCACACACACACACACACACACACAGACATAGTGACAACATCGCGAAGGTAGTCAGGGAAGCTTCCTGTGACCTTCAAACGTCGAGATCTGATGAAAACTCGATTTTTTCAAAACGGGGTGAAAACAATAACTTCCCGATTTTTTAAAATCTGAGATTTTTAGCGGGAAATTAAAAATATTAACACTACTATGTTTCATTAAATAAAATTTGTTAGTTAAATGTAACAGAAATGAACATAGATGTATACCAATTTTTCAAATTTTTCAACGAATAAATTATTGTTCAGAGAATTAATCAAAAAAATGCAACGTGTAGAAATTACAAGAAATATTATTACAATTTTTTTTTAAATATTAAAATTTATTATATCAAACTAAGGAAAAAGATTAATCTAACGTAATTACGTTAATTTCTAAAATTTCTAAGTACGCATTTTTAAATTTTTAAACGAATAAAAACTATTATTTGTTTTATTTTATAAAAAAAATACTGAATTTAATCCACGGATTTTTTTTAACTTCCCCCTAAGAAAATCGAAGATTTTCAAAAATCGAGAAGTTATTGGTTCTACCCCGTTTTTCAAAAATCGAGTTTTCATCAGATCTCAACGTTCTGAGTTCACAGTAAGCTTCCCTGACTACCCCCGCGAGGGTGTCACTATGTCTGTACGTATGTATGTATGTGTGCATGTGTGTGTAGGTGTAAAAGTATGTGAACTGCTTATAACTTTTGATCAGCGTAACTGATTTCATCGCGGTTGGCGCCATCCGAAAGGGCTTGGCTAAACTTAGATTATAAATATAATTTGGACCGATTAGGATTGGTAGATTCTGAGAAATCTCAAAAAAACATTTTCAAATATTTTTTTTTTGTAATAACTTTTAAACGGCTTCACCGATCGATTCTAAAAACTAATCAGCTCTTAACATCAAAAAACCACTTCGATTGCAGCTGGTCCGATCAAAATCGGTTGAATCGTTCGTGAGTTATCGTTGACAAAATAAAACCGAAAAAAGTGTTTTTTCAGAATTACTCCGAAATTCTTAGTTCGATTACTTTAAACGAAGATTCTTCATGAGGTTGATAAAATCGCGTCGAATGCCGCTAACCGCGTGAGAATCGGTTGATTCGTTCAAAAGTTATTGCGGTTTAAAAATTCAAAAAATAGTGTTCTATGAAATTTCCATCAGATTTTTGAGCTCGAAGAGCTCAAAAGCATAGAAAAGCTATCTCTTTGAGCTCGGAGAGCTGAAAATAACACAAATTGTATTTTCATGCTCAAAGAGTTCAAAAACATCCTAAAGGCAATTTTAAGCGCCTAGGTAAGGAATTAGCGGGAAGTTGCAGGGATGCCCCTCAGGATCAACCGTTTTCCAAATTTTTTTAATCAATAACATAAATATTATCCTTTGCGGAGTAAATTCTACTTCGAAGGAATTAAATCAATTAAAAATCATCGACTCCGCCAATCAGTCCGCAAATTTTTTACAGTATACTCTCAAAATTTTTCATCAACTAATGAATTAAGAAGGAAACAAATACACACCTTACAGTGTAATGTCCAAACTAAAAATGAATGTAAGGTCGTAGATAAAATAGATGATCTATCAAGAAAATAGAAAAGGGTAAAATAAGATAACGGTAGGGTTTATAACATACGTACAACCAGTGGTACAAAATGACGGTATCATGTAAACAACAAGACTCGTCGGTCCGTCTGATGACGTCCTGGGTGGGCTAACTTCTATCCCTCACAAGATCTACACAGAGAACTGCGCATCACGTGCTGAGATCTCATGGGGCATTAACTTTTATTCCCTCATTTTGATTCATATCACCCTTTTATAGATTGTAATTATGGAAAATAAAAATTTTGCTTCTTTAACAAATTAAAAAATTTTCATTTTTTTTGTATTTATAGAGAAAAATGAATCATTTTTGATATCGGAAAAATCAACTGATCTAAATAATTGTTATGTGGCAATCAAAAATTCTATTTTGCAGATATCATAATAGTTCGAAATCAATCGAGTCAATAATTTATGAATCATATTAATAGAATACAACACTATAAAATTTTCACTTCCAAAACTCGAAATTCATCAGGTAATAATTTTCAAACTCAATAAGATTACAATCATCATGAATCTTTTCGATTTCCGAAAAAATTATCTGGAACAGTTTGTTCGTTTAAGATGAAGAATATTTATACATACACACACTTAGATATTATCCTAAAAATAGTCAAGAATAGTTCCTAAGACCTCACAACGTCAACATATGTCGAAAATTCAACTTTTACAAATCACAAATTTATACTAAATTTGCCACTTTTTTTACAGTTTCTACATTTTTTAAAAATATAATTTTTTTTTTTTACTTTTTAAAAAATTCGAAAGTGTGCTTCGTAAAATTTTATGTATAGTATTAAATTATTATACCATAGACCAAGAATTTCAAATTTTTTTTAGAAAATGTTTAAAAATAATTTCCAGATTTTTTGATCGGTTAACTCTATAAGCCTTACCACTACTCCATACTTTTAAAAAACTGCCTCAAATACCGCAGTCTTCGTGTAAATCTGTTAGGTCGTTAAAAAAAGACACAGTATATTGTCTGATCATTTCACGAAGGATATATTTTTTTTTGTATTTCAATATAACTTTCAGGTCGTGAACCAATCGATTTCAGACAAAATTGATAATTTAAAAGGTTTTTTCTATAACCACCACATTTCTGTACTCAAGAAACTCAAAAATGTGTAGTAATAATAATAATAATTTTTTAGATTTTTCAGTTAATTGGCTATCCAGTCTAATACAACAATTTTTTTTTCGCTAATTTTTCGTAATATTGTTAGTCTGTATTTCCCTTCAGGCATAAACAATTCAACCTCAATTTATTAGACTGGATTGCCAATTAACTGAAAAATCTAAAAAGTACTATAAACCAGTCATTAGGAAAAATAAATATTAAAAATGATATAATATCTATGAACTCAAAGAGCTCAAAAATGTAGCAATACGTAAATTTTCAAATGTTTTGATTCTAAAATAAGCAGAAAGTTCCAAAAGGGATAGAAAATTTCAAAACATTTTTTTTATCACAACTAAATTTATCTTTAACACATAAAAATATGAAACAAACCTTTTTTTCGATTGAGAAAGCTCTGATTTTTTTAAGCATATCCCGATTTTATTTCTGAAGGGTAAAGATTGAAAAAAGTTTGGAAAATCCAAAAGTGCACGTCTCATAATCTCATTTTCCAAAACAAAATTGATTAAAATGAAATACAAATACTTTTAAAGCTTTTGCGCAATTGTCCACCCAGAAAAGAAAGCTACTGCGCATGTGTTGTAAACGAACCTTATTTACAAGATATAGATATACAAGCGATGAGTGGATTTTAGTTTTTTGCTAATTATAATCAAACTACATTGAATTAGACCGTGATTTTCGAGGGAGTTAGTTTTGGATAATATTAAAGCGTGTTAAAAAAAATAAACTTTGATTCGGACAGATAGATTTCGAGAAAATGCAAAAAAAGTGAAAAAAAAAGTTGTTCTTTTTTCATTTTTTTTAAATATCTCCGAATTGGCTGAACTGATCGGTCTCAAAAACTAATCACCTCTTAACTTTGAAAACTCCCATCGACCGCCACCAAAAATGTCAGAATCGGTTGATGCGTTCGTGAGATATCGTTGTCGAAAAAAATCGAAAAAAGTGTTTTTTTGTAATAACTTCGAAATTTTTTATCAGATCAATTTTTTTGTTTTAAATTTTTTATAGAGCTTAAAAAACTACATCGATCGCCACCAACCGCGTGGAAATCGGTTGATTCATTCGAAAATTATAACAGTTTGAAAATTATAAAAATTGTATTTCATCGAACTTTGATAAGACTTTTGAGCTCGCAGAGCTCAGAAACGTCATTAGTGCAGTTTTATGAACCTAGGTATGGAATTAGCGGGAAGTTGCACGGATGGCCTTCAGGGTCTACCGTTTTTCTAATTTTTTTTATTTATTTAAAAAGCAAAATGTCTTTTAAAAATGTCATATGTTTTGAAACTAGTCCCGACTAGAAATTACTTTGGGATTACCCAGAGTATACATCTGGATCTGATTGGGTCCCGAAGAGGCACGCCCAATGGGGAAATTCCTATAAGGGCCTAATTAGTCCCCAATTGGGCAATCCCAACGCAAAAATTATAATTTTTATTCAGTTTTCCCCAATAGGGCCCTGTATGGGACCTAAATAGGAAATCCCAATGTAAAATTAAAAATTTTTATTAAGTTTTTCCCAATAGGGTCCTGGGTGGGATCTTAATGGGAAATCCCAACGTAAAATTAAAAATTTTTATTAAGTTTTTCCCAATAGGGTCCTGGGTGGGATCTTAATGGGAAATCCCAACGTAAGATCAAAAATTTTTATTAAGTTTTTCCCAATAGGGTCCTGAGTGGAACTTAAGAGGGATAACCCAACGAAAAATAAAAATAAAATTGCTAAGTTTTCCCAAGTGAGATCTGTATGGGACTGAAGATGATTTTCTCAAAAATTTCCTTGAGCCAAGAATTTTGTTCTCCAGTCAAGAAATTTTTCTTTCTGTGCTGATTAAATCCAAATACTGAGTTTTTAGACTGAAACAAAGTTCATACTCCAAATTTTTTTTTCTCAGTATAAAAAAAAATTTTAATTGAAAAAAAATTTTTATTATCAGTATTTTTCATAATTAAATTTTTATCCATATAAAAAAATTCTTAAAATAATTTGCATTTCAACAAAATTTTAATTTTGAAAATAAAAGTTTTTTATGTTAACATAAAGAGGATCCCAAATCAAATCGGACAGTTTTAAAGAATTTTATTTTTGATTCTTTCAATTTTTTTGGATTTTTCAGTCAAGTTTTTCTTTTATTTTAAAATTTTCTATTTAATTTATACAAAAATTGTATTTTAAATCCTTCAATTGCGTAGAATTGTAAAAAAATACTCCGGAATGATATAAGAAATGATATTTAACGAAGAAAATAACGATCGATAACTATTGATGAGAAAAAAATTAGGAAAACGGTTTTTCCCTACAGGCCATCCCTGCAACTTCCTGCTGATGGTTCCATACTTAAGCGCTCAAAATTGCACTTATTACGTTTTTGAGCTCTTCGAGCTCAAAAATATAATTTTCGTGTCATTTTGAGCTCTCCGAGCTCAAAGAGATAGCTTTTCTAGGCTTTTGAGCTCAAAAGTCTGATAGAGATTTAATAAAACACTATTTTTGAATTTTCAAATCGCAATAACTTTTGACTGAATGCACCGATTCTCACGTTCTTGGCGGCGATCGACGCGGTTTTTAAGGCCTCATAAAGAACTTTTAAGTTCGAATTGATCGATCTAGGAATTTCTAAGTAATTCCGAAAAAACACTTTTTTTGGTTTTCTTTCGACAACGATAACTCACGCACGAATCAACCGATTTTGATTTTCAAAACGGTATTCGATGTGGTTTTACAAGGTTAAGAGCTGATTAGATTTTGGAATTGATCGAAAAAGCCGTTTAAAAGTTATTCCAAAAAAACCACATTTAAAAAAAAAATTTTTCTTAATTTTTTGGGGTTTTTTTGATTTTTCTCAAAATCTATGGGTCCGAATCAGTTCAAATTTTCAGGAAATTTAAGTTTGATGAAACTCTTTAGAACGCCACTAGTTTTGTTCGATTCGGTAGAGCCGTTCAAAAGTTATAAGCGGGTCACATACTTACACACACACACACACACACACACACACACACAGACGGAGTGACCCCCTCTCAGGAATAGTCAGGGAAGCTTCCTAGGACCTCAGAACGTCGAAATCTGATGCGAACTCGATTTTTGCAAAACGGGGTAAAACCAATAACTTCACGATTTTTGAAAATTTTCAATTTTCTTAGCGGGAAGTTAAAAATCACTTGATTTTTGTAAGGCGAAAGTAGAGCACTTTACGCTTTGCTTGTGAGGCGTGCAATAAGAGGCTTTATTCAACGCAAAATAGACTAATCATTATTATCACAAATAAAATTCTAATTCTAAAAAAAATTTGTGCTATCTGTTTCATTTACGTAGATATATTTTAATTTAAAAACAATTCTTCGTGTATAAAGACCAACCAATAATACTTCCAGTATCAAAATAACCTTTCGAACAAAATGATAAATAAAAAATAACTCGACTTAGTTAAATTTTTTAAACGCACCACTATGCTATGTCTTGCTTTAATAATTGCTTTATTTTTGAATGAGAGAATCATCATTTCTCGGGTGTTATTTGAGATGTTATTTAATACGTTCTTATTGAGCATAACGTAATAAGCAAGCTTATGTGTACCAATGAGACCCATCAATCTGTTATTAGTCGTATAATGTGATGGAGAAATAAAAGAAAGCCTTGTTTTTTATCATCAGGACAAATCTTTATATTTGTTGCCGACAGAAGTTTATCACATGCACTCATGACTATATGTGTGACCGAAATTCTACGAATAATACATATGTTAACTCATGTAACCAAAAACGATACGGATAATAAATTTGAATCTTTATCTTATTAAATTTTAATGATGATATGGAAGAAATCCACTTTTAGTTACTTTATTTGTTCTATTTTTCACTATTTGAAATTAATGCAATTTTATATTCATTCAATAATTTAAGTTGAATAATTACTTTTGAGGAAAAATATTACATTTTTTCAACAGGAAATTAATTGAGTACAATTATGAAATTAATAAGCAACTATAGCCATTTATTTTTTTTTTCGATAATTATAATTGAGAACAAATTTCCACTAATGTATAGAATTTTATGATATGCCATAATAATTTAGCTCATTTAAATAATTAAGCGTATTAAATTAACTGAATGTGATTGTCAAAAAACACATCTGCTTTGTCATTGAAATTTATAAAAAGTAAAAAAAATAGAGATAATTTCTCAAATTTATTCAAATAAAAATATGATGATTTCTACAGTTGTTCACAAAAATTTTTATTTGTTGTGACAAAACGACGTAATTCGTACATTTTATAAATAGTAATCAACTTAACCGATTTTTATGGCAACTACTGCATTACTTAAAAAAATTAAAATAACAAAAAAATAGATTTTTCAGTGATATTTGACGGGCTGTATCGATGTGAAAAATGATCGTATCGAGAATTTTAAAAAAGCGTTTTGAACTTTGAAACTCAAGTTTTTAGAGCTTCGGTTCATAAAATTTCAAAAGCCAGTTAAAAAATTCTGAAAATTAGAAAAAAAATTTTGATTCAAGAAATAAATCTTGTTTCTTAAATTTTTTCACAAACTTCGAAAAATCGACCCGAAAAAAATCGGTCAATGAATAGATCTGCAAATTTACAGTACTGTTGGATCAAAAAAGCTGAGTAACTTTTTTTTTCTGTAGTCATATTGAAAGTATTGTTTCAGATAATCGAAAAAAAATTTTTGGTCAAACTTGAGCTCTCAATATTAACATCAAGAGGTGCTTATTTGTGATTTTCTCAACTTCCCATTTGAAAACAAATGAAATTTTTTGTTTTTTTTTTTTTTTTTGTTTTAAAGGATTTCATTACATTTTAACGAATTGAAAGGGATAAACACTGACGAATTAAAAAAAAAATTTTTTTTTCTTTTCTTAAAATCAAATCTTATACATTCAAAAATATGTGTATATAAATTTTGAAAATTTTCGGAATCCACTTTTAATAGTCATTTCAGTGAGAGCAGGTATACACGGAGAAAAAAATATCACTCTCATCACTATACGTATCGTAATTATCACGATCCAGGCGAAAAGTAGTGGGAAAGTAGTGGCGCTGCAAGCGGTGTATCGTGATTATCACGATACGTATAGTCCTTAGCACCATACGTTTTGAGGTAATCACAATACGTATAGTGATAGAATACAAACGTTAGTTAACAGTCACTATACATATGATAGTGATAATGACGATACAAAGTTTCGTGTTTATCACGATATTTTTTTCTCCGTGTAGCCGGACCGTTTTCGCTGGACACTTCGACGAAGATGTCGAATCCTCTGAAATACGAACTGAAACAGTCCACAAAATGATTAGAAAAGTCATCGACAGAACCGGAGATAAAAATGAAGAACTATCATAAGGCCCAGGACTGGATAGTTTAATGTAAGTATAAATATTTCATGAGATACATGATTCAGAGTAATGTGAAGTAAAGTAGACTAAAAACTTCGAAGTTTTTTTCACACTGGTTCCATCGATAATTCCAACGGGTATCAATCAAATTTAAAAAATTTTTTTTTGTTTTGTTCGTAATGCAGTGGCTAAGGTTTAACGAAGCCGATTTTGAAAATTTTGATTTTTGAGATTTTTTTAAGGCTGTTTGAATGCAAATCAACGGCCAAAAACAAAAAAATTTTCAATCGGTCGCCACTTTTCTTTCAAACCAAAATGAAACAATCGGCTACGTACAGCGATAACTACATTTATACAGATTATAACGCAACTAAAATTTTTTTTTGAATATCTCGTTTTCGAGAAATCGATGCGACCATGAAAGGGAAATTTTTTTTGAGACTGGACAAGAATTTCAATATCCTTGTAACGATTTGATATTTCTTGATTAAAATTTAGGATATTAGTCTGCAATGTATACTTAATAGAACAAAAAAAATCTGATCTCCAAATTTTTTTATTTTCCCGGTCAAAAAAATTTCCGAAAATCACCTATTTTTTCGGCCATCACAGAGGCTATCCTCTTTAACGTATAATGAAGCTCAATAAATATTTATAAAGAAAGTTAACGATCTACATGTAAATCGTTACATTTAATCCTTAAATCATCATAAAAATCATATAATTTTCAAATTTTAAAACCTTTTCACAAATTAATTTATCGAAATTTTTTTTGTTAATTTTCGTTTTAAATGAAATTAAAAAAAAATTAAAGTAATGTTTCAAATATACTCTCATTACTTTTCTTCGAATTTTTGAAAAAAAAAAAAAGAAATTGTCACAATAATTGATTTTTTTTTTATTAAATACTTTGACATTTTTCACAAATTCTCCTACTCCTCAAGTTTTCAAACTATAGGGCTTTGAGAAAGGCATTTCATCTCGAATCAGCCATTATATCATTTTCAAATCTTATGGTTGTATATTTTTATTTTTTATAATAATTTCTAAGATTCCTCAAATATTTTTCAAAAGTTAAAAAATGGTGTCATAAGAAATAAACTTTGTTTACAAAATATTTTTTATCAATTCAAAAAAAATGCATATTCCAAGAACACCACTAGAGAAACTCGAAATTTTTTGAGAAGTATAAAATGTCACAATTGTCAATAAAAAAAAAGCAAAATAAAAAGCTTTATAAAAAAAAGTCAACGAATTTTAACCTTATATTAAAACAATTTTTTTTTTTTTTTTGACGAATTTCCATTTCTTACAATAATAGAAAGTTATGAACAAAAGCTGAGATCATTATTATAAATCATGAGTTACAACACCACTTCTAAAGATGCAAAATGAATGCTTTAATTTTCATATGAGCAACTAACTGTTTTTAACAATACACCAGTTGTTTTTTTAAAGTAATTTTTCGAAAATTCGGAGCCTCTTGGTTGGTTAATCCAACTATGAATCTTAAATACTTTACCACTCATGTGTCAATACCCGCCCAAAGGCGTGTTTAAAAATATCAGCCACACCTCTCCCTAGTGTTTTATCATATCTCATTTAGAAATTTTATCTGATTTTCAGTCAAGCCAAACAGTCGAACATAGTAGCTCCGTCCTCTCATCACAAGAGAGAAATAGCTTTTAAAAATAAATTTTATAATTGACACGATAGATTACCACAAGCAGTTTACTTTGTTTAGTGTTTTAAGTAAATTAACTCAAAAAAAGCGATTATTGTTAATGATTAATGGAATACAATGTTTTGTACATTGAAGTTATTTTAATTTTCTAAATTGATATCGATTGTGAAGTAATAAACATAGTGCTAAAAAATGAAGAATGAAGTTGATGTTTCATCTCTACAAGTACTTAATCATAATTTAATTAAAACATCAGCAAATTCCCATACATTAAATTCGCGTAATCCATCAACGGTTATTGCAAACTTATCTCGAAGTGAAAGTATTCTAGTATCAAATTTAACAACAGAGCCAACACGAAAATCTGGTGCCCGTCGACAAGAAAAACCTCCTTATTCCTATATTGCTTTGATAGTGATGGCAATCCAATCCAGTCCAGAAAAACGGCTGACTTTATCGGAAATCTACACTTTTCTTCAACAGCGGTTTCCTTTTTTTCGCGGAACGTATCAAGGTTGGAAAAATTCAGTGCGGCACAATCTGAGCCTAAATGAGTGTTTCGTGAAGTTACCAAAAGGTCTGGGAAGACCTGGTAAAGGTCATTACTGGACAATTGATCCAGCAAGTGAGTACATGTTCGAAGAAGGAAGTTTTCGCCGCAGACCACGTGGTTTCAGAAGAAAATGTCAAGCATTAAAACCTCAATACAGTCAATATTTTGGGGGAACTGCCGGAGTTGGAGGAAATATCCAACCACCTGGTTACGACAATTTGGCTGGAACAATAGAATATTCGAATAGTTATCCGAATCAATATCAAAATTATCAAGAATATGCAGTATACGGACCGTCTGCCGGAGCAGTTTCAGATTGGACGTATCCTGAGTACAAATCAGCTCCACCAATAGCGGAGGTGACTTATAAGACAACCGAAGTCACTTACAAAACTGGGGACAGTTCTTTGTATCGTAACAGCGACATTTCTTTGAAAAATGAACCTTACTCGAGGAATCAGGATGCGATAATTACTTATAGACCTAATGAATTATCTTTCCCGCACAATCATGCACATCAGCAAAGTCAAGATGTTACTTATAAAACTGAAAACGAACACCAAAGTCTAGTTAGTTGTAATTACAAAACTAGTGACAATAATTCGAGTCATCAACAATCACAATGCATACCTGTTGAAGACTATCACATCGGTTATGGATTTACTGGAAACTCTGGAAATGTTCAAGCGCTGAGAGGCCTCCAAGGACAATCTAATTCTCTAAGTTCGATTGGAAGCATTAACAATTCACACGGAGAATCTCAAAGCTCATCGACTGAACATGGTAATTACCATTCATTATTTTTAATAAATTTGATAAAGTGATCATTTAAAAATTTATTATTGTTGTGTAATATATATAATACATATGTGAAAGTTATACGTGTAATATTTGTGAGAATTATTTTTTCATAAAATTTTTTCGTTTTTTTTTTTTAATTTTCTATTCTTTGACGTATTCAAAACCGTAAATTGGCAAATTCATAAAACACGAAATTTCATTTTGTAAGTTCGACTTCAAAGTTTCAACAATAACAATTTTTTGACAAAGTTCATTTAAAAAACGTTTTTGTCTACCTTTATATATATTTTAAACAATTTCCAAATAGCAGGTTATGTGTAGAAACAAATGATTAAAAGAGACTATTTTAGACGTCGGCAGCTGTAGCTGGCCTGAGCAACTACCTAAATGTTATTTGTATTATCTGTATTGAAGCTTGAAGTTTTAATGTCCGGAACCAGTTAGAACTCTGGAACTTATATAAAACCGAAAACGCAACTTTAACGATCAAGTTATTAAGTTATTTTGAGATTTACAATGAGCTAAAGCAATTTTGACAGACCTTGAATGATACTATCTTCATTCAGCAAGCAACTCAAGAATTTCAAATTTCGGGAAGAAACCGATTGGTTTTTCTCGATAAACGGTCGCATAAGTCGTAAATTATCTTTTTTGACAAACGACAACTGACCTCTAAACTTTGATTCAATCAGAATAATAAGAAAATAAGTAACAGTTTAAAAAACTAAAAAACCCATTTTAACAAGTGACCAAACTAAACAGTAGAAAATAATTTTCAATAAATTTAAAATAAGAATAGAGTGATTAACAAAAAATTTCTTTACATCGTGAAAAAGCGCAGGATACTTGATGTCAATTATTGTAAATATTTTATTGACAGATAGGTAAAAATAGAGTTATTGTGAAAATATCTTGAGAAACACTACACGTTTTTTTACAAGAAAATAAATTTTTTTGTCAATCACTACTCTATTCTTGTTTTAAATTCATTGGAAATTTTCTAATTTTTAGTTGGGTTTTCCTGAGGAAGGTGTTTTTTACTTTTTAAAGCTATTGTTTATTTTGTATTTTTTAGTTCGATTTACCATTAAAGCGTGATTTTTAGTTTTTTAAACTATAATCTATCAAGTTTCTATATCTTTGTGAAAGAAGTGAGTAATTTGCGCGTCTGTTACCTCCTTTGAAGGAGATATAGCCGTTTCTCAAGCTCCCTCCATGATAAATTAAAAAATCATGGGTTTAACATATTAAATTATTATATTATGATCGGTCCTTGATAAGTTCAAAGATTCCGTTCCATAGATAGATAGACAGATACGGGCGAAGCTACCCGAGTCGAAAAAATAAACTTAGATGAGCTTAAATCAATTGTTTTAGTATAGCAGTTAAGTTCATTTAAGTTAAAATTTTTTCAACTCGGGTAGTAAAAGTATAGTAAAGAAAAAATTATTTTTCCAAAGTCACAAAAAAAAATTTTAAACTATAACATTCGAATTTTATTAATTCAAAATTTTTCATTTTTTAAATACATTAGTAAAACACGTGTCCATAAAAGAAAAGAAATACGTTAAGAGTGAAAAGAAAAATGAGTGGTAAAAATTTCATTTGAAAACTGCAAAAATTGTTAATTTGTAAAACTTTTAAATTAAATTTGACTAAATAGAATTCACTTATTGCTACAATTACATTAATTTTTTTTTTTTTTTTTTTTCGTCAATTTGCTTAAGGGGGTATTCTGGTTTAAAAATTTCAAAAAATTCGATTTTTTTTTTTTGTATATTTTGCTAGTATAACTCTATAAGAATATGTCCCTAAAAGGATTTTTCGGAATCTAAATTATTTTCGGAGTTACAGCTAATTTAAGTTAAACGACTCTAACTGCGCGCGACTTGTCCTCAAACTTTGAACGCGTTTTTCTCGGAATTACTTTTTTAAAAACGGTGTGCATGATATCTCAAGTTCTACTCAACCGATTAACTTGAAATTTTATACAGAGTTTTGTCATACATTCTGGTATCGCACTACGTTTTCTTTTAAAAAAAAAAAAAATTTTTTATATTTTAAAAAAATTCCGAAAGGTAGAAAAACAGGGGAAAAAACAAAACATATTTTTCAAACCGCCGCCATTTTGTGAAAAGAATTTTTTTTATTTTAAAACGAAACGTAGTGCGATAGCTACATCCTTCCTCTTTAAGGATTATTAATCATTTTTCATTTCCGGTCACTGGAAGAATTGATATCCTGCACACCAGGATGTGCCATTTTTTCATCAGTCCCCACTTTGTCGGTCTGCAGTTTTTGGAAATTTGATTTTTTTTTTAATTTTATTAATATTTTGTACTCTTCAAATACCAATAAAAAACTGATAAGAAAATGGATACAAAAAATATTTGTTGTTTTTTTTCTATCGCGACCGAAAAAACACCTAAAATTTGGGCTTCTAAACCAGAATACCCCCTTAATCGCTTAGTAAGCTAAGAAAAAAAATTGGTGAACTTATTCAACTTGACATGCGGGAACGAATTCATTTACCCCATTTTCCCTCTTACACACATGAGGGATGTGTATTATAACCCATATACTTCTATACATTTTAGTTTAAATAATATTCATCAAAATATAAAATATAGCATAAATTTTTTAATTCCTACACATATACCAGGTATATTTTAGCAAATGTGTACTAATTACATATTTGTATTCTTGTGCAGATGAACAGTTTGATAAATTTAATAAAAATATATTCACGGGTTGAATAGACACATATACATGGCCTTACGTAGATTTATCGATAAAAATTTAAGTACACGTGGGCATGTATAGACATCGGAGTGGCGCAAAAAATCGACTTTTTATCGAGTCTCCCAAGAAAGTACGTTAGCTTCATCATATTTAGAGAACCCCATTCAAAAATCAGCTCGATTAAAAAACTTTCCGCAGCTCGCTTAATTGAAATTTTCACAAACTTCAAAATCTCTAAAAAATTAAATTCCATTCTTTTTTTTTTTTTTTTTTTTTTTTTTTTTTTTTTTTTTTTTTTTTTTTTTTTTTTCGTCGACTCAAATAAATTTTTTTTTTTGAAAAAACTTTATATTTATGATTTAATTTTTGAATATTTTATACATTTATTTTTAAAGTATTGAACTTATATTAAAATGTTTCAGAATGACTAGAATTAAAAGTTGTTTTTTAACATTTCAAACATTTACCACTAAATTTTCAAATTTTATGATTTTTGTTTACTGCTCTAAAACTTTAAATATTTTTAGTATAATTCTGAAAGTAATGTGAAGTTTTCTCATTGACAATGAAAACATCTCATCAAGTCTCGTTAAAAACAAAAAGAAAATAAAATGTTTTTAAAAGGTTCGAAAAGTGTACAGAAAAAAAAATAAAAAAACCTTTCCTACCACCCACAGATTTCTTCAAGTTAATGTGTTGACTTTTACGAGCGTAAAATTTTTACATTGATTTCAAAGGATACAGACAAGGTTACGTTGAAATCGAGCCATCTGGAAATTTTATAGACACTTTACGCATCGAACGTCATTAGTCAAGTAACACAAAATTGTCTAATATAATAAACTGCTTTATAAAATATAACAACTGGGCTAATATTGGTTCAATCCTGAAATTAAGCTATTTTTTCGGTTCTAAGCCAAGTTTGTAAACAAACCAGTCGATTTGTGAAACCTAAATTTTTTTATAAATTGAAAATTCACGGATTCATCATAATTTTATAATTTAATGTCCTCTTAAGCCATTAGCTTAAACAATTCTCTTTAGCTTGTAGCGGTCGATTTATTTTATTAGATCCCTTAATATTATTCCTGTCGATCGTTCATGTTAAACACACCAGTGGCTTAAAAACTTTCTTAACACTTTACGGATATGTAATATAATGAAACGGAAGAACGTTGTCTCTCCGATGGAAAATGACAACGGCTATTAACTGACATGACATACCCGTCAGTCTATTAAATTTAAATCTCACATTCCTTTTTTTAACTCACTTGTTATATTTTCAAACATCTTAACACGTGTTAGGCTGTAGAACTTTGTACGAATTTTTTTTCTCTTAAGTTAAGGTATTAAATTTTTTTTTTATATACTTTTAATTTATACTTTTTAAATAAAGAATGTTAATCCAACTAAAATTTTCAAAAATATATAGAAAAATTCATCGCAAAACGCCTCTTCTTTTATTTTCAATTTTACTTGAGCAAAAAAATATTATTCAGACACGGATTTCTTGACTCAAGAATTTATTGAAATGAACCATTTAATTTATTTATTTCTTCACAAAATAATATCAATGTCTACCTTCATTACTAAAGACAAACAAAAAAATAGCTTTATTTAAATTAAATGCTTTAAAACTTTAATTAAACTAAAATAATAGTGCAGATTAAAATTAATAGTTTATAATAAAAAATTATTTTTTGATTTGTAAAAAAAATTTATCGATAGTTTCTTATTTATGTTGGAGAATGTCTTATAATATAGAAAAATAAACTTTTATGAATCCGAGATTTTCAATGTCGATTTTGAGAAAGAAGCAAAAACTTGCGCTTTCTTTTCATTTTGTTTAAGGTAAGAGCCCCAGTGTCTGCTCATGTACCAGTACCTGCTCACTCCATGTTTTTGTATATCTATATTTGTGAATATAAATATACAAGTACATGGAGTGACCATGTACTGGTTCCTGATCAGGTACTGGGGCTTTTACCTTACTTAACAGAAAAAAAACGATCACTCAAATCGAAAAAATTATTGTTGGAATCTAGGTTATTTTGGAGCAATATGAAATTTTCTTGAAAAAATGAAATTGTGTTTTTCGTTTTCTTAAATATTTTTATAAGTAAAAAAAATTGGCCATTCGGCAGCCGAAATGGAAGTAGATTTCCATATGCATACTATATTACTTGCTTGTATTTGAGCATTTAACTTGTGTTAGAATATGTGAAAAGTACATGATCTAATCTACTGTACAGTGTATGCGGCTGCGTATTACAGCTTTTTAATAAGAAGTCAGTGTGGTCTATTATTATTTAACAGTGTTGGTGAGAATTTTTATAACTTGTTTTGCTAAATAATAATAAATTTTATCAGATGCCGAAAACGAATGCCGAAATGTATCGTCAATATCAAGGTAAAAAATTACCTACTAGAACGACTGCAAGAGCAAAATTTCATAGAAAGCATTCGAAATAGACAATTTTATCAGTCTAGAAATGTATGCAAATATGTAAATTGAAGCTTATTTTATCAGCTCTAAAATGCAATTGACCAGAATCGGATATCACAGTGCGTTTAAAAGTTATTTGAGAGAGAAGCCGCCAAAAAAAGCAATTTTTTGATTTTCCAAATTTTAAAATGCTATTATTTCTAAACTAATCGACCGATTGGGCTCAAATTTGAACTCGACCTTTGTAATTAGTCATAGAAAGAGTATGTTGAGTTTTATGAGGATCCGCATAGAATTGTAGACGCTATCGTGCCGACAAGCCCGCGTTATATCGTACATATATATAAATACATACATATATAAACATTTGAAATATATATATTTTCTGATTCAGCTCGACGAGCTAAGTCAGAATATAGCAAAATTTTTTAAAAATTCCGTCATGAGGACAAATGCAATAGTTAGATTTTTATGAAATCTACTAAAAACAAGTTCTACCATGAAAAATGTTTCTTAATTGCATAGGTGCACCGTGTAGAAAAATTTTG
Source organism: Cotesia vestalis (assembly GCA_000956155.1). NCBI lineage: Eukaryota > Metazoa > Arthropoda > Insecta > Hymenoptera > Braconidae > Cotesia > Cotesia vestalis. The sequence goes on along the minus strand of JZSA01004450.1, from coordinate 45,605 downwards.
AGTTCTCGGTCTCACATGAGAAAAAAAACTTTGGAAAATTATAGCACATGGTACACAGTATAGGAATTGAGCGCGCTGAGCAAAAAAAGTACAATATCAAATTCAAATTCTTACAAACTCTGTGAGAAGTACATTTTTATTTGATAATCTGCCTGTTATCTTAGATTGATATACTGTAATTAACATACATGAGAGTTTTGAATATTCTATTCTGCAAAATCTACTTCCATCTCGGCTGCCGAATGGGGCTTTTTTTTTTTGTGTTTTCGCCTTTTCCTAAAATAAGAGAAGCAACCCGCGAGTGATTCTTTTGTCGCCATACAATTGTGTCTTCGCAATCGCAGTGTATGATTTTTTGTTTCCACAGCCTCTACCACTTGTCGGTTATTGAAATAAATTTTAAAGTTCATTCAATCAATGTAAGCCGATTTTACTATAAAATATTACCTTATCTATCATAAAATGAATTATTCGAATCTAAAGTTTATGATAGATTTTCAGGGTCATATTAAGAGGTGCGAAAGAAAAGATATTAGAGTCAAAAATTAACGTATTGTGAGATCTCTAAAGCTTTCGAACCAAGAGTGCTTACATTTTGCATATTTTTAACTTCCTGCTAAGAAAATCGAAGATTCGGACCGATAGATTTCGAGAAATCTAAAAAAAAAATTTTTTGAATGTGTTTTTGTGGAATAAGTTTAAAAAGGCTTTATTGATCAACTCAAATAACTAATAGGCTCTTAACCTAGAAAAACCACGTCGATCACCGCTCGAAGAGCTCAAAACTATAGAAAAGCTATCTCTCTGAGCTCGGAGAGCTCAAAATAACAGATAAATTGTAATTTTGAGCTTCGAGAGCTCAAAAATGTCATAAGTGCAATTTCAAGCGCTTAGATATGGAATTAGCAGGAAGTTGCAAGGGTGGCCTTCAGGGTCAACCGTTTTACTAATTTTTTTTTTTTTTTGACAATCAAATATCTACCAAAAACTAATTAAATTTTATAAAAATCGACTCTATATGCAGGCTGCGTGAGAGTGGTGAGTGGTATAAAAAAATCTGAAAAACAGTTGACCTTGCAGGCCACTCCTGGAGCTTCTCGCTATATTCGAATTCAAAACATTTGAAAAAATGCTCTAGGAAGTTCTTTCACTTTTTAAGCTCAAAATTCAACTACATGTTCACTAGTCGCAAAAATTAAGGAATATAAAAAAAATTCCAAATTCACACAAAATTTGAAAAAAAGCTGAAATTCGCGGGGGGTATATCGATTTTTTTTATTAATTTTCTAAAATTAGATTTGAAACTAAGGCAGTTGTAGCGATCAGAAAAAATCGAGTTAATTTTTTCAATCAATGAGATTGATTTTTCGAAGAAATTTGAAAAAAAAAGTTTTCCAGATTTTTTTTTTAATTTTTCTAGTTTGGCATTCGCACCTCATATAGGGGAGCTCAAAAACGTTATGAGTGCAATTTTGAACTCTTAAGTATGGAATTAGCGGGAAGTTGCAGGGATGGTCTTTAGGGTCAACCATTTTCCTAATTTTTTTAATTGTTTAATTATAAAAAAATTAGGAAAACGGTTGACCTTGAAGGCCATTCATGCAACTTCCCGCTAATTCCATGCCTAAACGCTTGAAATTGCACTTATGACGTTTCTGAGCTCTTCGAGCTGAAAAATATATTTTGTGTGTTATTTACACACAAAATATAATTTTGTAATATAATTTATTATTATCACTTTTTTCGGTTTTCTTTCGTCAACGATAACTCACGAACGAATTAACCAATTTTGACCGGGCCGGCGGCGATCGACGTGATTTTTTAATGTTAAGAGCTGATGTCATTATACCTGTAAACCATGCATAGGCTTTAAATGGCTCGACTGATCAAAACACGATTTGGGGTATGTAAAATAGAAATACTCAACCTAGATTTCGTGAAATTCTGAATTGAACTGGTCTGATAAACTTTAAAAAATCTTAAAACTACCATTTTTTAAAAAATTTTTATTTAATAATTTTTAAACTACTATACCAATTTCTTTCAAAATATAATCATCAAAACCGGATGATCCGTTCAAAAAATCTACTTTTAAATGATTTCTTCCCAAATTGATTTTTTTTATTCAGCCATTGTTTTTATCTTCGAAAAAGTGCATCAAAAACCATAAGTCACATCGAGATGCGTTTATATATTCGAAAGACAGTACAGTTTAAAAATCTCAAAAAATTCGTCAATTTCTTAGTAGAAATTTCTTTACATTCGTCCGATTTTTAAGCTAGAATATCCCAAAAATGTATCTCAAACTATTTAGTATGTTTAAATCGCACAATTACTAGTGAGTATGTACACTTTTGTGCGCTATGAGCTCAACAATAGGGGGAAATTCCAGATATGGTTACCGAGTCAACCGCTTTACAGATTATTTCCGTTTTGTTAAAATTTAACATAAATTAAATTTCAGTGATAATTTTCGGGTCGATGTGCGAAAACTCGGAAGTCCACATTGGCATTGTATTATTTGGCCAACAATAATTGTAATTTTTTGTCAACAACTCTTATTTATAAAAAAATATTCCCAACTCAGTAAAAAATTATTAGAGTTCCAACAGCCTAAATAAAAATAATGCAAGTAAGGTAGAAATTTGTATGATTAAATTATACGAAGTGTAACAAAAAATGTGATACAAAAAAATAAAAAAACTATGATTGGAGATTGAACGGAGTGGTATCTTGGTTCTGGAAGAGAATAATCCACTTGAGAGCTTCAAGCCTCTTTAAATTTATCTTAAGGCTTTTTGCCCTCTTTTTTCTTGTAATTCCGTGTGGTCTTTTACAAAAAGTACATGATAAATTAGGTAAAATGATAAATAAACTCAGTTTGAAGCCTTTGTTTGAATATTTTTAATTATTTTAAATAATTTTCATATTGCAGGTTTGAAAGTTCAATGTTCAAATGCCAGCTCTGGTGGATCTCTAATGGAAAGGAAACCATCGTACATTGGTCAAACATCAAGCTCACTATCATTAAATAATCTTAATTCATTGAGTTCGCTATCTCTAAATAATCTTAGCGGACTAAGTATACCCGGTAGTATTCCATCGAATGTTCACAATACTACGTTACCTAGCGCTAGTTTATACTACGATCAAATCAAATATTCAGTGTAAAATCAAAAACAATGATACTTTCAAGAATAAAAAGTTTTAAATAAATAATTGAAAAAAAAATCGTTGTAAATGATAGAAACATTAAATTTTTGTCGTTGTGGTTGTATAAAATTGAACACTTACCTCATAAAATAAGCTTAATTATTTTTCTTGTTCGATGATTTTTCAAGATGCTTGATTGATTGGTAATAAATGAGTAGTATTTAAAAAAAAAAAAAAAAAAAAAAAAAAAAAAAAAAAACTATTTTTGCTAATTTACCTAAAGAAATAATTCTTGTAAAAAAAATTTTTAATGTTTTCATTAAAGTATTAAAGAAAAAAACGACAAAACAATTTATTTCAGCTTAGCATATTTTGAGAGCCCTCTTTAAAAATCAATGCGATCAAAAAATGTTAATAGGTCATTCAAGATTTTTACAAATTACCAGAATCATTACAAATAAATTTTTTTTTTTTTTCTGTAAATACTGAGTGTAGCTTTTTTTAAACTACTAGCAAAGAAATGTATCAACTTATTCGAAGGCAGTAAATCATTAAATCATGAAAATTTTACCAACAGTCATAATACTAACACATATTTCATCATTTTCATCCAAACATCTCCTAAAAAATAGTTAAAAAATTATAGTGGAGATTTTTCTAAAATTGAGATAAGAAAATAGTTTTTGTAAGCAATCTCATTAAATTATAATAGAGTATACCGTTTTTTAATAAATTTTCTACGCGCAGATATTACGATCAGAATTTATACAACTTTGTCAAAAAAAAATTTTTATATCCAACATTCCATGCTAAATCCACAAAGCTTCGGTTGAAAATTGTGAGCTCATTCCTAATTTCGTTTTTTATATTTTTAAATACTCATAAAAAATGATCTCATTCTAAAATTGTGTGTAATTAATTTTAAATGTAATGAGCGTTTAAAATAAGTTAAAGTTTCTTAAAGTAAAAATCTCAAAACTTGTAGAAAGAAAAAATCATTATTGAAAATCGAACATTAATTTTTATACTTTTTTTCATAATTCATATTCTTAAAATTATTGGAATCAATTTCTCAATGTTAGAGTCTAAGTTTAATCACAGATAATTATTTCTTCTCATCCATCATAATTTTCAGATCTTTCGTAATAAATTTTGTTAGCTTAGAGAATACTATTAGCTTGATGAATTTGTAAAAATAACTTGATTTCTAGGCGAAAGTAGAGCATTGCGTCCGCGCTTTCGCACTTAAGGTCTGTAAAATTTCATTTTTTGTAGTTTTTCTTCTTATGTGCAACAAGATTCTTTACACATATATAACAAACACTTCATTATAATATATAATTTACGAATCTAAACCATAGCACTGGAAATCCAAGAGTTTTAAGAGTGACTACAAATGGGCATTTAACATTGGAAATTAAAACACGTGGAAGTGTTTTAAAAGTTACTACAATGCTTCAAGATAGGAATAAAACACTTTATGTGTGTTTTGTTAAGACACTAGGATTCACAGTGAGACTAATCAATTTTGTTTTAGTATCTGTCGGATCAATAATCTGTTATAATTCTATCAATTTTATGAATATAAATGTTCAATAACAAAGACTAGATTTGTTAATTAGCAACAGCATCTTCATGTAATATAAAGAATGAAAGTAAAGTTTAGCAAATTTTTTTTCTTTTAATTAATTATGTTTTCGGACGATAATATAATATGACTTGTGGCTATGGACTTTTAAACACTTCAATAAATTCAGATCAAAATATATTGTTATTAAATAAATATATTAGGCAAAAAAATTTTCTTTATCGCTAACTTATTTTACCAGATACCAATTTTCTATTGATATTTTCATAATATGCTAAAAAATTTTGATTAATACAATTAAGAATTAAAAAAATTATAAGTTGACAAAAAAGGACAGGTTAAAAAATGCGGGTGTCCTGTTTGACGTATTCCCAACTCTTCTAGTCATATCGTAAACAAAAAAAAAAAATTCCTGTATTAATGAGAATGTTTTTATAACCCCCACCTCAGAGAATAAAAAAAAAAAGCTTTTCGCAAGATGGCAGCTTTTGAAAATGAATATTTTTTTTACAGTTATAGATTTTCAACAAACACATACTTACATGTAGTAAAAAAATTTTTTAATATAAACGATAAAGGTGATGGTTTATATATACTGATTCAAAATGATTAGTTCAAGAGTTTTTCTTTTTATTTATTATTTTTTTTTTTAGTGTAGGAAAAGTTTTGTACTGAGTTTTAAGTAAATCAGTTTGAAACTTGAGATATCATATCAACCGTGTTGAAAAAAGTAGTTTTAGAAAAACATATTTAATTTTTTAACTTTTTGTATGTATTCTGTAGGTATGAATAAATAGATGGTAAAAAAAATTTTTTTTATCGGCCTTAAAAATACGCCTAAAATTTACGACCTCTAAATTAGATTATGAAAAGAAAAAAATTCTTCGTTGGAGAACTAATTTTCTTCATTCAAGAAAATTTCTCGGAAAAGAAAAATTCCTTTGGTTAAAGTAAAGTTTTATCAAACCTATGAAATGTTCTAGTCTCAAATAAATTTCTTTTTGCTCCAAAAAAAGCAACTTAGATCATTCAAAAAATTTGGTTGTTTAAGTAAGCTTTCTTTCAGTATAAGTATTCCTTTTTAAAGTGCATCCAAATTTTTGAACCTACCAAATAATTACTTTTTTATGTGAAACGTTTTAGTTTACAGTTTTTGTCCTTGTTTAATATTCAAACTTACTATTTCATTTACTTCTCTTTAGATAGATAATATTGTTATCAAAATTATTTGTCTTAACTTCATCATTATAAGCCATGATAATAAGATGATTATTAAATAATTATATAATAACTATTACTTGTATAATAACGAACAACTTACTAAAAAATGAAATCGATAATTTCAGTTTAAAAATAAATAATTTCAAATGAAAGAAAATAAGACAAAACGAAGCGAACGCCTCGCAGTCAAACGTAAAATCAGAATATTCGCTCTCATAACAGTATAACAGTATTTTAGATTTACTAGTATGTACTATAAAAAGAAGATTAAGAAAAATGTAGAATATTTTTTTTGTTTTCTATCAATATTATAAAATTTCCTATATTTTTTTATTCTAAAAAATTGTTAATATCCCAAAACAGCGGGTAAAGATAAGATGAACAAATTGCTTAGTATAATCAATGAGTGTATCTCAGGTCATCTTTTCTCGCTATTTGTTTATATAATAAATTAAACGTCTCACAGTACGATCCACAACGGCTGAACGCATGTGGCATGCGTCGGCGTACACGAAGCAGACTCAACACCATCGGTTCTCTTTTGTTTTTTTTCTTTTACATGGAAACTATCGTTGAACTTAACATAAAACGTTCCTTTTGTCTCTATAAAATCATGTTTGTTTATACGTATAAAATTTTATTAAATATTTGAAAAACAAGAAATAAAAAAAAAAAATTGTGAATAGGTTGCATTAATGCAAGTAAAATTTGATATTTTGCATCCTAAATATTTTTCTCACAATTTTTTTAACTTCTTCATGCTCAATCAAATATAAAATCGACCTAGCTGAATCATATATACGTCAGAGAGTATGGGTATTATGATATACAAGCGAAGCCACTCAGCATCATTGATGATAGCTCATGTACATTATATTTATAACGTTTTTTTATTACTTGTATTAATTTTCAACAGCAAAACTTCGAACAATAAAAATAAATAAGAAAACAGAAACAACTCTGTGTGTGTGCATGTGTGTGAACGCCACTTATACTTTTTAACGAATAAACTGAAGGAGATATCATAGCAGCATTCAAATAAGCTCCACTTACAACTTAAATTTGATAAAATTTTGATAAGAACTGTCAGTGAATTTTGAGAAATCTCAAAAATAAAATTTATAAAATATAGATTTTTTGCAACTATCTAACTATAATTTATCGAAAAATTGGGTCGATTACTTAGTTTACTAAACGTATACAAATTTAATCGAAATATTTAATATTAAACATTAACGTGGTGGTAAAAAATTTGATAATTGTTGAAAATTTATCTCTTTCCATTCAATCAAAAACAGAATGATTTAAAAAAATAAATTAGTTTTTCGATTTGCAATAAATTTTTCGGGAATCATAAATAATTTGTAAAGTAAAATTTTGTTTTTGCCAAATTGTTTAATGATCTTAAAAAAGTATGTATAGCTGTTTGAAAATTATTTTATCATGAAAATTAAAAGCAAAAATAGCGAAAATGTAAAATTTTAGAGATTATCAACTGACTGACTTCAAGATAATCTGATTTTTGTGTATTTTTATCAATTGGTACTCAGAATTGTTGAAGAATAGAACATTCACAATGAATCAAATATTGTTTTACTGAACCCTCTCTCAAAATGTTAATTGAGTTTCTATCAAATCGATTTTTGAAATTTATTAACTTATCTAGCTCAAGTAGCTGCATTGAATATCGTGAACCTCTGCAAAATAAGTAATCTGATTTAAAGGATATTGGCGTAATAAATAACAAATTTACACGGAGAAAAAAATATCGCTTTCATCACTATACGTATCGTAATTATCACGATCCAGGCGAAAAGTAGTGGGAAAGTAGTGGTGCTGCAAGCGGTGTATCGTGATTATCACGATACGTATAGTCCTTAGCACTATACCTTTTGAGGTAATCACAATACGTATAGTGATAGAATACAAACGTTAGTTAACAGTCGCTATACATATGATTGTGATAATGATGATACAAAGTTTCGTGTTTATCATGATATTTTTTTCTCCGTGTAAGTAAAATGGTTTTGCATGCCTTAAGCGCGAGCGTAAGAATGCTCTACTCTCACCTAAAAATGAAAGGTTTCGTCAGAGTTTTATTCAAATAAATAATAATATAGTGGTTAAAGTCAGCAAGCCTTCATACCACAATAAAAGAAAACATCAATGGTCATTTTTCTAAACAATAAACAGCTGGTCCAACCCACATTTTTGATAAATAATTAATTTTTCAGAAAAAATCCTGTAAAATTCATGTAACACTCTTTTTGTAATCACCATAACTTTCTAAAAACAAAACTAATTCTTTTTTTGCCCTCTGGGCGAAAAGTGGCAAGTTTCGTCCCACTGCGCTAAACAAAGTTGCCGTTTTCCGCCTTCGTCAGACAAAAAAATAGTATACAGCCCTTGGAAAGTAAAAAAGGAAACCTCAGACCACATGTTTGTTGACCTCGGCTTCGCCTCGGCCAACAATTACAAGTGATCTGAGGCTTTTCTTATTTTTCTTCCCAAGTGGTGTAATATACTATTAAATTTCATTTTAATATGTCCATAAATTCATTGTGACAAACTAAATAATAAATTACAACTCTATTATTATTCGTTTGATTATAAAATAATAAAATGTGTACTGTCGAAGCTATAGGTTCGACTTCTTCTTTTTTATAAAAAAAATTTACATCTTAGGCTGCCATATATAAAAAAAGTTTGGAAAATCCAAAAGTACACGCCTCATAACGCTCATTCATTTAAATAAAAAAAAAAAAAAAATAAATTATGTACTCGATTAAAAAATTATAAAAATTAATTAATTTCTTACAGAGTATTTTTTATTTTTTTTTTAAATAACAGCGCCCTTTTTTCTTGTCACATGCGCACGCAGTCTAAAAAAAACATCAAACTCTGCTACGGTTTAGTGGCGCCATAATTCTGCGGTGACGAAAAAAAATACCATAAATAATAATAACATGTATAGATCTAAATACAAAAAAATATACAGTCGCATATTAGTTTTTTATAAATAATAATTAAACGACAGTGAATTGAACGCTCATATTAATTGAGAAAGTCCGCAGAGTATTACTTTAAATAATAAAGAAAAAATTATTCCGGTACGATAATTGTTTCGACCAATTTCCCTGCTACATACACCCATCCATACACGGACATCCAGAAAAGTTTAGGTTTAATGTTATTATTTACCACGTTAAACAACATAATTGTAATTGAAATATATTTTATGTGCCTGACAAATTGTTTGACTTGATATAATTATACTCATATAACCTGTAAGTGTGATATAAATAACAAAAAATCAATTTCAGTTTCGAGAAAACTGTTTTTTTGAAATGTCGAGAGTAGAGCACAACCTCAACGCTTCGCTTATGAGGCGTGCAAATATATATAAAGAGTTATTGAAGATGACCTGCTTCTTCCATTCACTTACAAGTAAAAAAAAAAGCCATTCGGCAGCCGAAATGGAAGTAGATTTCATAATTTATTACTAAATGCCTAGCATTTCTGACACAATTGATTAAGGAAGATAATGAAACATGTGAATTGAAGCTTATTTAATGAGCTTTCAGATGCAATTTACGGAAAAAACGAAGTTATCGCATTCAAAAGTTATTGCAAGAAAAACCAAAAAAAGTTGAATTTTTCAAAATTTTGAATCAGCTCGTATTTCTAAAATAACCGACCGATTCAGCTCATCCTCGAACTTAACCTCGGTAATTATCCGTAGAATATGGACGCTAAGTTTAATGAAGATCCGTTAAAAATTGAGAGAGTTAGAGTAGAGACAACGCTGGTTATATGGTATATATATATATGTAAACTTTTGAACCATATACATTTTCTGACTCAGATTGACGAGCTGAGTAAGAATATACAAAACTTTGAAAATTCTGACATGAGGACCAATGCAATAGTTAGATTTCTATGAAATCTATAGATTTGATTTTTAATCTTTTTGAATACTTTCTAATCCTTCAAATCGTTTTTAATACTATCTCTTATGGACATTTAACATGTGAAATCATTTTTTTATTTTAATTCTTTTTTTTAATAAGGGTACTAAAAATTATTGACAAATAACGGTGAATGTCTCGTTCCAAAACACAGTATCTGGCATTTATCGACTTCTCGAAATCGGTCTTTCAAAAAAAAAACTTTAGACTCTAAATTAATAAAAAAATTTGATTTACAAGAGAAAGATAAACAAAAACAAAAACTTATTGTCAAGAAAAAAATGTCAGATCATTAATTTACAATATCAATGAAGAATGTAAAAAAAACCGAAACTAAAAATTTTCTCATTACTATAGTGTTTTGAAATAGAACAACCGTACGTTTACTATGAAATGATAAAAGATCCCAGTTAGCACAGGTTGACCATCAACCAAGTTGATGTTCAATGGTTTACGTCAACTTTATGTTAACTTCGCGTCAACCTCTGCATTTGCAACAGTTTCCCAGAACTTGACTTTAACTTACGCATCAAGTTAGCGTAAATCTATTGCCGGAATTTTCCGAAAGGTTTGCTCAAAGTTAACGCGAAGTTGCAGAAAGTTAACGTTAACTTCACGTCAACTGTTGTAAGTATAACTGTTGCGCCACTGTTAGCGTAAACTTTACGTCAAATTCCGGCCGCAGGTTTACGTGAACTTCGTTTCGCTTGTGCTAACTGGGGAAGATTAAGAAATATGATAGATTCTTTTCTTCTTATCAGAAAGCTTTGGATCTACCCGATATGTTTTATAAACAACGAATGATAAACTTTTTAAAATTATAATTATTTCTCGGTTTTAAATTGATTTTTCGTATAAAAAAAATTGAGAGACTGTTGCAAAACAGTAAATACTGATAAATTACGTTCGTATTTTTTCATGCTTTTTGGCTTGAAAATAAAATGTAATTGCAGTGAAATTTAAAGTCAAGTTAAAACTACTAGCTTATAGAGCTCTTAACGTCGATATGCTCGAAAGCTTTCGAGATCATTCATACCATCAGATGTAAAAGATGATTTTCTTAGTGTATTATGTAATACAATTTGCATCAAAAAATATAGCGGCTATCATTCTATGTTAAATTTCGTTAAATTCTTACAAATTGATAGTATTTTTACGATAAAATACAGTCTGAAAGGATCTAAAAAGTAAGACTACTAGTGATTCATCTGTATATTGAATATTCATTTCAATTTAATCCAAATTTGTACATTTACATATCTGAAAAATAATTTAAATCTTTCCCTTTAAATTAATTTAAATCGCTCTTATCAATAAATGCAATTTATTTTCCCACTAGGGAATGCCTTACTAAATTTCAACACATGACATCAATTGATGTCAAGTTGACGTCAAGTCAATCTAGGTCTGCATACAAAATGGAAACATGCAGGCATTTAAGAACGTTCCAAGAAAAAAACCGTTTCCTTAAAATTTTTTGAAATTTTTCGTACTTATACTCATAAGTATCCTCCATACGCAGGAATTTTTTTAAATAGCCCTTGCGGCACTAAATTTTGAAATATTAGCATTCAAAATTTGTATATTTTACATGCAAACCCTATGCTGATCGACATTCAAGCGAACGTTTTATTAAATATCAATCGTACTTAAATTAGGATTGTTTTAAAAAACTGAGAATCATTAATTGAAGATATTTCAAGTATTTTTTATCGAAAAAAAACATAAACAAGCGGTTTTTATTTTTTTATAAAAAATGTTTGAAGTTAGTGACTTTCGATATTTTACGTGAGTGGAACTAAGTAAGCGATAGTCTATAAAGAGAGACAGTTATAATGCGTGAGAAAGAAACCAATAGACATAACCTGTTGGTGTCTTTTTCTTGTCTATGAACGTCCTTAAATTTATCAAATTAATCTAATTAATAAGTACTAGGAATTCAAATTACGCGCATACGCGCGCGCTTTAATTCTAACCAATAAGGAATCAGTAACCATTCTTTCGAGGTTTTCGATACTCAAATAACTTCAGTTCAATCATCAATTTTACATTTAAAAAAAAAAAGTATAAAGAGTGCGAATTTGTTGTGACTTTATTCGCAAAAATTTTTTAATAAAAAAAATAGGAGATAATAAAATTTTTTATTCCGCAATTTTTCTACAAATCCACTACTGAATGGTGGCTCCACTAGTGACACAAAATTGCACACACTCAGCACCCGGTTTAATTTACAAAGATAACCATTCATAACCTTTATAAAGTAAAAACAAAAATTTTCGAGAACCGACATCGATAACTAATCTGTGAAAAATTAATTCATTTGTTATTTTAAAACTGATTTATCTTGCTTTGTAAAAAAAAATCTGAAAACATGGAGGAGATTTTGGCAAAATTATTATTAGCTGACAATGAGGCAATTCATCAAGTATGTCGAATATTGTATATTTTTTTGAAGTAATAATTAAGTTTTAACACGTGTTCAACTAATTTGATATACATGCTAATACAAAAATGCAGGGAAAAAAAATCTGATATTAATATTATCAGATAGCTGAAAAATTCTACAATTTTTTTTAACGAACAAACTACCATATGAACACTCCAAAAGTGAAAATAAAAAAAAATTATGATAGTGATTTTTGGATGATACTGGAATCATCAAACGGCTAATAATCTTTCGATTTTTTTTATTAATTAAATTGAATGAAAAAAAAATTTTTTAAATTACACTCATGGTTTTTCAAATTTTCTGTAATTGATCTTTTTTTCCAATGAGAAAAGTCGTAAAAATTATCTCAACTGTCTGCTAATTTTATTTAAAAATTTTTTTATGATTTTGAGAAAAATAGACATCTGAAAATCTTAAGGGATTTTTCTAACAAATCAATTCTTATAAAAGTTTTCAGAAAAAAACGTAAACTTAAAAATTTGAAAACTACAAATGTAAATTTTCAAAAATTGTTTTTTTAATATTCATTCATTTTTTGTTTGTTAATTTCAATGTAATTTTTTAAAAATATTTTCTTGATTTGTTTTTTCACATAAAAAAAAAATGATTTTGCATCTGCTAATTTTAAAATTATAAAAATATTTTCGCTTTGTTTCTAATTTTTTTTTCTTTTTCCGTTATTTGATTACTACTTACAATTAATTATTAATATAATTATCTATGAATTTTAATATTTACAATAATTTTACATATCGTTATTTTTTATAGGGTACAGCTGAACTTCGAGAAGCTCTGAAAAATCCTGAAAGTACATTGGTGTTATGCCAAATAATTATTTCGTCAGCTAACCCAGCAGTAAGAAACAAACAAATTTCTGTATGAATAATAATTTAATTTTTTTTCCTAATTTTAATATTATTAATTGTTGCAGATAAGACATTATGGTGCCTTACTGTTAAGAAAACGTTATACCAAGACAAAATATTGGTCCAAATTACCAATAAATATAAAAAACGAAGTAAAATCCATTTTACTCCAAGGTCTGGTCAGTGAAGCGGACAAAAGTACCAAAACAGGAATTGCTCAACTGATCGGGACGATTGTCAAACATGAGCTACCAAACAATGGATGGCCAGAGCTGTTTCAATTTATCCAGCAACTTGTATCCAGTGCTAATATAATCGAAAAAGAGTTGGGAGTATTTACTCTAGCACAAATGACTGAAATTGCTCCGGAAACTTATACAGCGCATTTAGATTCCCTAGCCGGCCTTCTAGTTCAAACATACAGCACCTTACAAGATTTGGGTCATCCTATTGCATATTATATCATTAAAATAATGCTGTATCTAGCATCGTTGGTGGAAGGGAATCAAGCAATGGTAAATGCATACAATCAGATGATACCATTGGCAATGGGTACCATTCAAGCGTTATCTACAAAAGAACCCGATAAGGCCCAAGAAGCGATGGAATTATTTGATGATTTATGTGAACAAGCTGTAACTCTCATATCTCCTCACGCAAAAATCTTTATCCCCATGTGTCTGACGATCGGAGAAAACAAATCGCTGGACGATATGCTGAGAGTACGTGCGTTAGGATCTCTAGCTATTATTATAAAAGCTAAACCACGATCCATTATTAAGCATAAATTAATGGAGCCAATTGTCGATACCGTTTTTCGAGTTATGTGTTCACCAGAAGACGAAGAGGATGATGAAGATTCCAATGATGATAATCCAACATACACTCCGGTAACTCGTGCAAGAGAAACTTTAGTTGTAATGGCAATACATCTAAAGTCTGAAAAATTAGTTCCACTTTTACTTCGTCACGTAGAACCAAGTGTACAAAGCGATGATGTCTGGGTAAAAAAAGCTGCATTTTTAACTGCGGCATCACTAGCTAAAGGTTGCTCTGAGTACATAAGATCTAAATATCTTGAATATTTTCTCAAATGTATCTATCAAGGTATCAAGCATAATTCTCATGTTGTGATGAATGCTGCACTTTATGCTTTGGGTAAATTTTCCGAGTATCTCCAGCCGGAAATCAGTCAATATTCTCAAGAACTTTTGCCTGTACTTTTCGATTATCTCAGTCAAATGTGCGTACACATAAAACAAGAAAAATCTCAACCACCAGCAGTCGATTGTATGTTTTATGCACTTGAAACTTTTTGTGAAAATCTTAATGATGGAATCTTGCCGTACCTTCCAACTTTGATGGAACGTTTGTTTGAAACATTAAGTATAAATGCTCCAAATCATATTAAAGAATTGGCTTTGAGTGCTATTGGAGCTGCAGCAAGCGCTGCCCAAGAACATATGGTTCCATACTTTCCGAAAATCATCACAATTCTTGATCCTTATTTCACAATGGTGCCAGATGACAACACCATGAGCTTACAAGTGCAATCTATTGATACATTGGCGATTCTTATACGAACAATTGGAGAGGAAAATTTTGCGCCGTTAGTTGGAAAATCTTTAGATTTAGGCATCAAACTAATCACTGAAAATAATGATCCTGACATTAGAAAAGCTGTGTATGGATTATTTGGTTCTTTAGCGACTATAACAAAAAAAAATTTAGCACCAGCGCTTCCACAAATTTTAGAATATATCTTTAATAGCATTCAAAGTTCTGAAGGAGTTGTGGCTCATCTTAAAGAATTTGAAGATGCAGCTTATCCAATTTACGAAGATCTGAGTGATTCTGAAAATGATGATGAAGAAGATATCGAACATACTGACAATGAAGATGATGGTAATGATGATGACGATATAGCCGCTTATACACTTGGTGACTCTTACATTGAAGAAAAAGAAGAAGCTATTTTAGCATTACGTGATATAGCTCATTACACTGAAGAAGCTTTTTTACCTTATTTAGAAAAAGCATTCGAAGAAGTATTCAAGCTTGTAAATTACCCTCAAGATGATATTAAAAAAGTATCTATTGATGCTTTAGCTCAGTTTTGTATAAATTTTTCAAAAATTTATTCAAATGAAGGTAAACAAGCATTATTAAAAGCATTATCTGTTTTCATTCCTAAACTTTCAGAGCTTATTCGTCTGGATGTTGAAGCGGCAGTCGTAATAAGCGGACTCGAGGCTCTCGCCGAACTTTTAAAAGAAATAAAAATTGATGTACTAGTTGGCGAAGGTCACAAGGAGGCTATAATGAATTGTGTGACAGATGTTTTCACTGGTAAAATTGAGTGTCAGGATCAAGAGGATGCAGAAGAAGACGATGAAGCTGAACAGGACGAATTTTTAGTAGAGTGTGCTGGCGATGTACTTTCTAATTTCGGAAAAATTATTTCAGCTGAAGAGTTCGCTCACTATTTTCAAACTGTTTTGCCGTTCCTCAAAGAAAGAACAAAACATGATAAATCTGATGCTCAAAGATCTTTCGCTGTCGGTACAATATCCGAATGTGTAGCTGCCCTCCGACATATGACAGCAAGCTTTGTACCTCAACTTTGGCCATTCTTCAAAAAGCGCATTCAGGATCCAAGTCCAGAAGTGAGAAATAATGCTTACTATGGTATAGGAGAACTTGTTCTTTGGGGCAAAGAAGCTGCTCAATGTCATTATAACGAAATTATACTAATAGTTGCTAATGCGCTTCAAACTGAAGAACATCCCGGTCCTAGAGACAATATGGTTGGAATTATTGCTCGACTTATCATTACGAATTATTCATTAATCAATATTGAAGTCGTTTTTCCTGGTTTTGTACAACAATTACCCTTAAAAAAAGATTATGAAGAATATTTGTCTGTATTTAAAAGTATATTAACTCTTTATAGAGATAAACATGAAGTTCTTAAACCTCATATCCATACTCTTCTAATAATTGCGATTAATGTGCTGTATGAGAAGAAAGCACCTAATGAAGGTATAGTTATTCAATTTTATGTTTTGTAATGTAAACAGTCATTTTATTGAAACTAACTATTATTTATTATTTTTCAGAAACTAAACAAGTTATTCTAGAGTTTATAAAATCTGTCCAACAAGATTTTTCAAATGAGTGGAATGCTGTATTTTCTGAACTACCACCAGACATGAGACAAATTCTTTCGTGTTAAAATAAATGTTAATTTTGAATGATGTAATATAATTTTCAATACCAATATTTACTTAGTTGAAAAAAAAGTATATAATACTTTATTTATTAGACAATAACTAACACTGGGGTAAGTTACAGATAACTTGAATTTTTCTTTTTTATTATTAAAGTTTATTTTGAAATAGAAATTGTCATAGTGGTAAAAGTGTAAAAGCGTTTTTCACACCTGGATATAATTTTATCCATCAAAAAATTATTATCGTCAGTACATCTATAAATAAAAAAAATTGATATGTGTATGTTATTTTTAATGAATAAAGTTTTGCATTTTTACACTTAATTTTTTGTTATTACAGTGAATTTCATTAGTTAACAATAATATAAAATTACAAATAATATAAGTGCATTTATTTCATTCAATATTATCAATTTTATCATTTTCAAGCATCAGTTGATCGCATATATATATATATATATATATATATATATATATATTAAAATAAAAAAATAACTATTTAACAATTGGATCAAGTATATTATTTTCTTAGTAAGTAAACAAGAAAAATGATCTGACCACGTGATATTTTTTTTCACTTTTAATCATAACAAAAAAGTTCATAACTAAAAAAAAAATGTGATAAGAGATTCTGCAGGATAGCACTTATGATTTCCGTAATACATCGGCTATTTATGATATCAAGTGGTATTGTGATATCATGAGCATTATCAAAAGTATTACAGATAGGTCTAAATGGTCAGTCGATTTTTGTCAGACAAGAAGACTTGCATGTCTGCATTTTAGTTTGACAGTTTCGTTTTAATCTCAACAATAAATTGTGTACGACGGGACTGTAAAAGTATCGAAGTTAAAGTGTTTAACTGTGACAATAATTTATTGAAAATTATATGAATAAGTAGTTAAATTTCAAAATTATTTAAAACTTTTTAATAAAAAATTATAATAACTTTTGACCCATTAAACAATGAAATATTTTATCAAAGCGTGAATATTTAATTGCAACTAACATTTTGTCACTAATTTAAATAAATATCTGCATCTATTAATAATCCTTCAGAGATTTTTTAAGGCTTAAATAAAGTTAACAGATGGATAAATGTTTCTACGATTAATACTTTGAGAGATTTTATTTTCACTACTTAAAAACTTCTCACAGAATGCAACCGATACTGTGGCCATATGAGAGAAAGTTAAACATGAACGTGATGCCGAAACACATTATTATTGCGTTCACCTATCAATCGTCCTTCGCTTGTGCCACTGACTAATACTTATTCTCGATTTTATCTTAATTTATATCACTGAATTTTAATAAGTATTTGTTGTATTAAATCATTGATGAGAAAAACTGAACAAATTAATATCTAAATAATTTTTATAAGAAAATAAACTATCTTTATAACAACAATCAATGGTTGAAAGTCAATTTGATGTATTATAGTCATAAATGACATTTTATCCGTGTTTATAGTAAAAATATAACCAGTTAACTTCCGGTTTTATGTTAAGTGGCCTATTTCCATTATCTCTACAGACCTCTAAGCTTGAAGTGTTAAACCACTTTTTTACCAGCATAAGTGCTAGTCTGTGATAATAAAAGTGAGTGAATAATGTAATATAATATAAAATACATATTGTTAATGCAATGAAGAAAAATAAAGCTAATTTATTATTTATAAAACATGCTGCAATAAAAAAAAGATAACAATGAATGAGTATTTATTAAAAGTAACCATAATTTAAGAAGAATCAACATTACTAAAAATATTTGAAGATATGGATGTAGAATTAGTTACAAGAACATCACTTAGTTCTCTCAATAAAATAGATGATGGAAGAATTGTGTCACCGAATAGTCTTGATGAATGGACTTGGTCTAGTCTTCGGGTAAGTCTAATTAAGTGAAATATAAAACTTTAAACATTAATTTTGTTCGATTTTTATCATTGTATCATTAAAGAGAATACCGGGACAGATCAAAAAATTGCTGAGTATACAGAAAAATTTTTTTCACTCAAGAAAATATTCATAAAGACAATCATTGTCTTAGCAAGAGTAAAATATTACTAAACGAAAATAATTTTTTCTTAGCTCAAGTAAATTTTTTTTATATGCGTGCGTGCGTATTTGTTTTTTGCTACTTAGGGGGCTGATTATTTTTTTTTTATGTCCTAAATTATTAGTTAATACAGTATAATACATCAAGCTTAAAAAAGTCTTAATTTTTCTGTCCTAATCAAGTGGATATACAAAAATCTAAAATAGTTGTACCCAAAGAGAATTAAATGCTCTAAAAAAAATTTTATATCAATTTACGACATTATTACTGTGTACAAATTATTCATAGTCAAAGATGATTTCATGGTCGACTTAAAAAATCTTTTATAAATATTTTCAATAAAAATTTTTAGTTGAAGAAAAAATAATCTTCATGATAAGTTGTCCTAAAAGTAATATACGACTAAGTGTTACTCAATTTGATTTGCAAATTGAATACATTATTTAAATAGAATTATATTTCTACAATATTTAGACAATGATAACTCTTCAATGAATCAATCGATTTCAACCGAGTTTGTAACATTCGACGCAGTTTTATTAAGCCTAGAGCTATTTGAACTTCAGAATGAGTCAATAAAATAATTTAGAATCTATGCGTCAAAAATATAAATACTTTCTATTTATAGTGTTTATTCGTCAAGTTCTGACCGATTACCTGAAATCTAATCAGATCTAAGTCGATAAACTCTTTCAACTACCGTCTACCTGACCTCAATCGATTGATTCATTCCAAAGATATCATACAATAAATAATTTGCACATATAATAAATATACCCAACAAATTTCTATATCAGAAAATGTGCGAGACAAATTCCTTGAACCATTAAACGTTGAGATCTACAGAGAATTCGGATTTTGAAAGTTGATCCAAAGCTAACAATTTATTTATTAGCCAATATTTCGATCAATTTATATACGATTTTTAACTTTTAAAATTAAAATAATTTTCTTGAATTTTTACGTACCCTTCAATTTTTATAAAAATTTTGAACCCGGTTGAAGTTAAAGTTTATGAAAACTATTTTTTTATAAATCTGAAATTAGCAGGCATCTGAAAATTTTTTAGTTTTCTTGAATAAATAAATTATAACAAAGAAAAGTGTGAAACAGTTAGCAGCTTCATAATTCAGCAAACCCGCTTTTTTCTTAAATGCCTATAAGATTATTATTATTCCAACTATTTTCTACTTAGCGCGTCTGAAATACACTTGAAAAGTACTTAATTTTTAATAGTTTCTTTTATCAATAACTTAAAAAAAAAACATCAAATTACTGAAACGAGACTACTATTCAAACAGACGTCTAAAAATATGTATCGATAATTTTTTTGATTTCTGCTAAAAAATTTTTTGTTTTTTTGCTGAAGAAATTCTTAAATAATATCAGAAATCTATAAATTCTGTTTTTTTTGCTATATTAAATTAATGCTATCATCATCAATAATGATGTCCTATAGGAAGTATAATTCCTTTTTTTGGTGTGCAACCTTCTTCTTGTATTGATTGAATGGTAAAAACATTTCCAAAGTTCATCTACTTTACATGTAATAACTAAATATGTTTTCTTTTGTATATCTGACTATCTGCGCTCATATAACTTGTTCACTGGTAAAAAAAAAAATTAGGAAAACGGTTGACCCTGAAGGTCATCCCCGCAACTTCCCGCTAATTCCATATCTAAGCGCTTAAAATTGCACTAATGATGTTTTTGAGCTCTTCAAGCTCAAAAAAACAATTTATGTGTTATTTTGAGCTCTCCGAGCTCAAAGAGATAGCTTTTCTATAGTTTTGACCTCTTCGAGCTCTAAAGTTTGACAAAAGTTTCATCGAACACTATTTTTTGAATTTTCAAATCGCAATAACTTTTGAATAAATCAACTGATTTTCACGCGGTTGGCGGAATTCGACGCAGTTTTTCCAGCTTCATAGAGAATCTTCAAGTTTGAATTGATGAAACTGAAAATTTCGGAGTAATTCCGAAAAAACACTGTCTTCGGTTTTCTTTCGTTCACGATATCTCTCGAACAAATTGACCGATTTTGATCGGCTTGACATTGATCGACGTGGTATTTTATCTTAAAAGCTGATTAGTTTTCAAAATTGATCGGTAGAGCCGTTTAAAAGTTATTCCAATAAAAAAAGATATTTGAGAAAATTTTTTTTCATAGTTTCTTTTAGATTTCTCAAAATCTACGGGTCCGAATTAGTCCAAATTGTGTTCAAAATCTAAGATTGGCCAAGCCCTTTCGAATGACGCCAACCGCGATGAAATCGGTCAAATCGTTCAAAAGTTATAAGCGGTTCACATACTTACACACATACACACAGACAATGACATTCAAGTTAGCTGTCGGTTCACAATTTTTTAATTTTCTTTAACAAATAAATTATAGCAAAAAAAAATTATTAAAAAAAATGGATTTCTAGAAATTTTAATAAATTAAAAATGCAATTTTTTAAAAATAATTTTTTAGAACAAATTTTTTTGTCAAAGAAAATTAAAAAATGATCAAGTGACAGCTAACTTTAATGTCATATACAGACATAGTGAAAACTTCGCGGGGGTAGTCAGAGTAGCTTTCTCAGACCTTAAAACGTCAAGATCTGATAAAAACTCGATTTTTGCAAAACGGGGTGAAAAAAATAACTTCCCGATTTTTGAAAATCTTCGATTTTCTTAGCGAGAAGTTAAAATTTTCTTTCTCCAGAAGTAAAAATTTTTCTCCAGTATAGCTTATGAAAATTATTGTAGCACATATTTGATCATTTTAAAAATTTAATAAAAAATAAATTTTGCCAAAAAAAAAAATTGAGATCTAGAAATTTAAAAAAATAAAAAATGCAATTTTTTAAAAACAATTTTTTGGAACAAATTTTTTTGTTAAACAAAATTAAAAAATTGTCAAGTGACAGCTAACTTTAATATCATGTATAGCTTGCATCGCGACTAATGTTTTAAGACACAATCATATAAAATCAGATACACGGAATTATTTCCGGGTATTTATAAATGCAAAATCATACGTGTCATACTTGCATCTAATGACAATAACATGTACTTCATAACAGATAGTTCATTGACCTTGATTTATTAAATATAATCTTGATGGTATTTTAATTCATAAAATTAAAAATTCATAGTGTGTTTATATAAATATGAAATGTTAAAAAAAATTTTGCTTGCGTTCGTCCATCACATGTACAGTTTGCTGTATATTTTAGGTTATAGACATTAAATTGAACCCATCAGACATATTTATGTATGATTATATGTATTTTAACTGTCTTATACTGAATACTAGGTACTATACATACATTCAAATATATGGCAGGTAATGTATATTTACAATCTCAGTTGAATAATAAACGTCGTGGTATTGTTTACGTGTATATAACAGTTGAAATTCTGCCTCAAAGTCTTCGAGTCTTTTATCGTCATTGTTGTTAGATTTAAATAAAAATAACTGAAAAAATATTTAAAATTCTCTAAAGTTAGTATTTTTTTATCACAGTCAACTAAGCTCGAATCATGACCTCTCTTATGTCTAATAAATTATTTTCTTAATGATGAACAGTCGACCGGTAAATTATATGTAATTCTAAAAAATTTTTTCACTTTCGACAATGAGTAACACCCGTGAGTTAGTATTAAAAATAAAATAAATGATTTGGGATAATTTATTTTCTTATTTGTATCAACCACGTGGTTATATCGGTAAAAACATTTTTAATTTTTTTATTCTACATATTCATTTTAGTACTTGAATATGAGAGGGAAAAACCTCTTGATTATTTTTCTTATACAGTTTATGTTTACATTTGAATCAGATGTTTCTCAATTTTAGTAAAAATATCATTCCACTGCTGTTTTTAATCAAACTTTTTATAACTTAAATAAAAAAAAATAAACTTTTTTTTTTTCTAACGACGCAAATTATAACATAAGCCAATTAATTTTAATTTGCGTTAGTTTTATTCTTGGTCGAAATTATTTTGAATCATTCAACATTCAATATATATGTTATTACACCTCGAGTTTTTCATTAGCACTTTAATGGTAATAAAATTAACTAATACTAAATGTATATAAAAGAAATTATTTACTGATGACATAGCTATTTTTTTATTAATGGATCTAAAAGGAATGAAAAATTATTAACCTGCTAGCTATTACTAGTTATACACTAATTATAACTTCTATTTATTTATTTGGATATAATTGGAAATTATTTATCTAATTTCAGAAACAATTTAAGTACAAGAACCTCGAAAAATTATACTCAATTTATCAACGACGATTACAGAATGGTTATTTGTCACTTTTCGGTTTGGTGCAACTGGTGCTTGGAATTGCACACTGTAGTGTTTTGGTAATGACGGTAAGTTTATTGCTACCAAATTTTTGTTTTGATTAACTTAGTTTAATAGGATTAGTAATAGCTATTTACTGAAATACTTAAGTTTATATTAATTTTACAGGTTGAAATAAATGCGTCTTTACCAGACGTCATGACGTGGAGCATAATGGGAGCTTTTCTCTGTCCAGTGATAGCATTGTCATTCAGATCTAAGCTTGTCGCTCGAGAAACTTATATTCCTGTAATACTATCCTGTGTTATTGTTGTAATACTTGTTCTCGGCGATTTGGCTGTGCCGTTCTGGTATACATTTTCTTACAGTGAAGACATGCCTACAATAAGGTAAATTGATTTAGAAAATATGAATTTTAGAAGTTTCAGTTGAAATTTTTTTTTTTCTATTTAGCAATAGTTCAAGAATTTTTAAAATATCATACAATATCCCATCATTGTTAAATTGAAATAAAAATTCACATAACAAATCAATTAAAATGAAAAATTATTCATTGGT
Organism: Cotesia vestalis; assembly: GCA_000956155.1. Lineage (NCBI taxonomy): Eukaryota > Metazoa > Arthropoda > Insecta > Hymenoptera > Braconidae > Cotesia > Cotesia vestalis. The sequence goes on along the minus strand of JZSA01004450.1, from coordinate 22,195 downwards.
ACAACTAATAACGATATTTAAAGAAAGTTATCGAATCATTACTTTTTAATGATTTGCAACTAAGTAATATTCAAAGATTTTGAATGAGAATTTTCGACATTCGATTATTTGTTCTAAACTTCAGTTAACTATCATTAATTACAATTTATCTAAATTTACGATCTATCAATAAATCTATTTTTGGAGTATTGGTGACAAATATTTTTAAAAATTTTTTAATTATTTTATCGCTAGTTAGATGAGAGAGAAAGAACTATTTTGCTTCAAAAAGATCAAAGTTTCAGAATTTTACTTTCCTTATTTTTTAGAAGATTGATTTATTACTTTCTACTTTTAAAACCCTCAATAAAAATCATCAATTAAAAATTTTTTTCTAACGTCACTTACAATCGTCAATATTAAATACTTTTCAAGTCAGATGACATCTTCAAGTTTAAGCTGTACTGTCTCATAACTCTAAAATATCTATTCTTTAATTTTCAGACCTGCATATTCTACACATGTTTTGTTGGCTTGTTACGTCTTTTTACCACTCACAGAAAATCTTCATGCTTTCATTCTTGGAGTTACAGCGACATTATGTTATTTAACAAGCCTATCATTAATTACTTATCGAAATCAAAAAGATTATACAACAAAGGTAATGAACATTATCTTATTCTCATACCGACTTTAAGGACTTATAAAGAGAAATGTATTTATTTTTATAATTTTTTAAATCTTTTTTTAGATCATTGCCGATACTATTTATTTTGCGTGTGTTAATGGTCTTGGACTTTACTTCAGATTTATGAATGAAATTGTCATTCGAAAATCATTTCTAGATCGACGAAAATGCGTTGAATCTACTTTAAGATTAAATTATGAAAAAGATCAAGAAGTAAGTAGGATTTAAAATTTTATTATTAAATAATACTAACAAATAAAAAGGCAATTGCTTTAGTATATGCTATTCAAAAGCATAAATGCAATAATATCTTTAATTTTATATGAATTTCGAACTTTTTTTGTTTTTAGAATAAGTTGAATCTTTAAGATTTTTATTGAATGTATTATGCGCAACAGTAATTATCTTTCATATCGATAAACTTATAAATATTTTTATTAACAATATCAATTTATTATATGTTATTGTAAACAGGAACAACTTACCAGAAGTATTCTACCTCAACATTTTGCAGCTAAAATTAAAAAAGACTTTCGAGACATTTTTAAATTCATTGAGGAACATAAGAAACCACCACCTAAAGGTCGCCGACGCAAGTAAATCATTTTTAAATAATTTGGAAAGGTAACAATTGCCTACAGTTTTGACAAATTTCTTCATTACTTACATGAGTTGAATAATTTCTAAAATAATATCAAATCTGAAAATATGGTATTCGCACGAATATAACTATCAATCTAGGTACTGTTTAATGTTTGATCAATGTAATCTAAATTACTGCCAACTCAAAATTGATTCTGTAATCGTTAACTAAATTTGAATACAAGTCACTATAGTTACTTTACTATGGATACTTCTTTTTTTAAGTTGTACGAGATTAAATTCATGAAGATTTCTAAAAAAAATTTTATCTAGTGTAATAGTTAACAGAGCTTTTAAATGAAACCGGAAGAGTTAATAGTCCTAATTTAAAATTTTTAATGATCAGTGAAACATCTGAAGTCATTTTTATCACGAGTAAAATCATATAAATTTCAAGCTCTAAAATCTTGGATTTTTTATTTTAAATCTTTGATTATTTCCATAAAAAAAGACTCGACAATAGCTCAGAGAAATCTTGAACAAATTTAAAGCACTCTCTTTTTTGTAACAAATACTATGTAAGTAATCGATCAAAACGTAGAAAACTGATAGGCAACAATATTTTCCCAATAATTTATAAATTATTATAAAATAAAATTTAATTATATTTTATAAATGAATTATCTGTTACAGTGATTTGTATGTAGAAACGCACAACAATGTTAGCATTTTATATGCTGATGTAGTCAATTTTTCTGGGTTAACAGTAACATTACCCGTAAAAAAACTCGTTGAAACTTTAAATGATCTCTTTGGCAGCTTTGACGAAGCTTCAGAACGTCACAATGTGTTAAGAATAAAATTTTTAGGTGATTGTTATTACTGTGTAAGTGGAGTCCCAACACCAAACGCTCAGCACGCAAAAAGTTGCGTCGACCTTGGTAAAAAAAAATTATAATAAATGATTCAAAAACCTTATTTTTTACATTTTTTTTTTTATTTTAATCACTAATCATTATTTTTATAGGTCTAGATATGATAAAAATAATAAAAGATGTCCGTGGAAGAGTACGAAGAGAAAGCGGAGTTGAGATTAATATGAGAATAGGTGTTCACTCAGGAAAAATAATATCAGGAATTTTAGGAGCTAATAAATGGCAGTATGATGTTTGGTCTAAAGACGTAGTAATAGCTAATAAAATGGAGCAAACTGGTCAGCCAGGAAAAGTACACATAACACAACAGACATTAAATCTTCTTGACGTTAAACAGTACCATTGTGTACCTGTGGAAAATCTTAATGACGAAACTCTTAACAAGTACAACATTAAGAGTTATTTAATTACTCCTGACATATCAGAGCCGACAGTTCAACAGGTGCTTAAAAATGAAATAAAATTTTTTTTAATTTTTAAATCAGCTTTATTGAATTAACAGAATTATTTTTTTTTGCTTCTATGAGTAGAATTACAAACAAACCTTGTTGCAGAACAGCGAGAAAATCTTCCCACTTTCAACACCAAGTACTCCACCGCCTATAAGTAAACACTATGTCCGATGGTACAGCGGAAGACCAAGTACAAATGTTGGTGCATCACGAAGCTCACGAAGATTAACTTCAACAATGAATAATCATGCTGATGTGTTTGCTGGAACATTTAGACGGCGAACACATTTCATGGATTCGTGTTTGAAAGATTATCATCTGATGTTGAAAGCTGCTGATGCAGAGATGGAAAATGCAATAAAACAAATGCCTCTCAATAAATGGGAGTGAGTAATTTTATTATAAAATTTTAATAATGATAATCATAATTAATAATTCTGTCATTAAAATATTTAACAGGCAGTGGTCTAAATGGGAATCAATAAATCCCATCTTTCTTACATTTTCACATTTAAATTGGGAGATTCCATTTCTTCGAGAACCAGATCCTTTGTTTAAGTTTTTTGTAGGGTGTGCAGTGATAGTATTACTTTTTATGGGATTTATGCTTCTTGTACCAGCAATTAACTTCTCTGAGTATGTTTATTATTTGGTGATAAATTTTATAAGTAGCATTTTTTAAAATTTTATTAAATAATTTTTAGGTGGCACCGTAATACAACTCTTGGATACATTCTTGTTCTGTTATTTCTGATTGCTCTTTTACCGTTTACATGGACGCATTTTATATGGAATCGATGTCAAGATCCTCATGATGAACAAGATGGACATATTCCACAGCCTAGAAATAAATTAATCCATTTCATGTACCAAACAAGTATTAAAGTTGTTTGGAGTGCAATTCTTAGAACTGTTTTATATCTTGCTATTACTATAATGCTTGCAACTTGTGCTATGTTTGATATGTTGGTAAGATTTCAATGTTTTTTTTTATTTTTTTCATAACTAGAATTATTTTTATTGAAATAAGTTTTTATTTTCAATTACAGTTTGAATGTGAAAATGCTGATCTATCAAAAAATAATGTAACTTCCTTTCCTGAAAATGACGCTTCAGATCTTAAATGTATTTCTTCACCATGGGTAAAATTGTATTACATTATTACTATTGTAAAAAATTGGAGTAATAAATAATAGAAATTTTTTTGTTTCAGCATTTGTCCGAAACATGTTCGTTGGCCATTCTTACGAGCTTTCTTTTTCTTCGAGTGCACTTTTTTTTGAAACTTATCATAGGATTTGGAATTGTTGGTTTTTACACCTGGAATATTACTGAACATCGTTCGTCCATCTTTCAAACTGGCGAATCGTGGCATCCTCATTTAGAACCAAGACTTGCACATATTCTAAATGTTGCATTTCTCACTTTTTCTCTTCATCTTATTGATCGTCAGGTAACGGCTTATTTATTTTTCTTGACTTCGTTATCTTGAAACAATTTTAAGCATTATTAGAGCTTTAAATATTTGAAATACTTAATATGGATTTTTTTAAATCAACAACTATTAAAAATAATCTAATTCAATCAAATCTCGACCATAAATTTTCAGTACAATTGTCTTTACTAATTTTCTTTATTATTATAAATAATTTTGATTAATCGAATTATGATATTTATTGTTGTTTATTTATTTCTTTTAAAGGCAGAGTATCTAAGTCGATTAGATTATCAATGGAAACGTCAATTGACTCAAGAACAAGACGAGGCTTTTCATACAAGAAATGCTAATAAATTACTACTTCGTAACATTTTACCCGAACATGTTGCAGATTTTTACTTAAATATGAACAGATCTGAAGAAAATGAATTGTATCACGAGTCACATGATTTAATAGCCGTCATGTTTGCTTCTTTAACTAATTTATCAATCGATGAAAGTAATATTTTAATAGACCTAAATGAAATAATTTGTGAATTCGATAAATTGTTATTTGAGCCTGGATTTATATGTCGTGTAGAAAAAATTAAAATCGCTGGTACAACATATATGGCAGCATGTGGTTTAGAAGCACGAAGACGTGATTCAATAGAAAGTTCTGGTGATGACGAACATGGTGATAATTATGTAGTAAAAGTAATGGCTGAATTTGCAGTAAGGATGATGGAAGTATTGGATCGATTAAATTCCAATATATTTTGCAAAAGCTTAAAACCTTACAAATTACGTATTGGTATATCACATGGAGAAGTTACAGCAGGTGTTGTGGGAGCACAAAAACCACTTTATGATATTTGGGGTGATGCTGTCAATATGGCATCGCGAATGGATACTACGGGTGTTCCTGGTAAAATCCAAGTCACGACGGAAACTGCTAATGTTCTAGAACAAAATGGGATAAAATGTTACTTACGTGGTCAAACATGGGTGAAACCTAAGGGATTTGTAACTACTTACTTTATAGGTGTTGATAAAAATCGACGGCTCATAAATACTGATATTCTCGAGGAAACGAATCTCTGATCTTTAATAGATCATTTTGTTTAAAGCGTATAATTTTGTTCTAAGCGAGAGAATGCGATTAGATTTGAAATTAAATTTGAACAAATTCGAAAATCTTTAATTACCATTCTCTCTCTGATCTTCCTTTATAAAATGATTGGATTAATGAAAAATAGAAAAAAAAAAAAAGAATAGTTAATTTTTTCAATTAACCAAAGAAATTAGATCAATTTATGTACTGTGCAGAGCATAAAAATTCTCAGCGATTACATAAATGTCTAATACAATTATTTAGTTTAAATTTTAACTTTAAACTTGACAAATATTGTAGAGACATGAATTCAAAGAAATGAATTCTAAAATGTTTATCAATTCATGATAAATATATTTTAATAATTTATCTTGCAGATGGATTATTCAGAAAACATATCAATTAAGATAGTTAAATGATTTCAACTTATTAATAATTAAAAAAAAATGTAACATATTGTTTTTATTCAACGCAATAGTATATTATAATAATCTTCCATAGCCATCGAAAATGAAAAAAATTTTGTTACAATAATATAATTGATTTTTTTTAATGAATTAAAATAATATAATATATGATAATTTTGTTATACAACTAATTTAAATTGTCAATTATCTTCATTTTGTTAAAAAATTATGAATTATAGTTTAAGATATTTCGATATTTTATTTGTAAATAATTCTGTACATTTTTGCTAACTATAACAGTTGAAGAAATTTCAATTTATTGTAATAAAAGTAATAACATAAATTTTTAAAATATAATATTTAAATAATTAATAAATGACTGAATAATATTAATTAAAAAAATCTTTAATTATGTACATATTTATAATACAAAAATTAATGTCTTGAATCAGTGAAGTAGTGTAATTGAAATACAGAAAAGTGAAAAGCGTGTAAGTAAATTATTAATCTCAATAATATGTGTCAATTTTATGTAAAATAAATGTACCGATTATTGACACTAAAAAATATGGTTAAGATTAATATTTTTTTTAAACATTTTTAGAGTTAAGGTTGTTAATTTTTTTTTAAATGCATTAATTGGTTTTTTGACTAGTGAATTCATAACTTTTTTTTATAGTTATATTTAATATTTTATAGTAATATTTAAAATTTAATAATCAATTTCAACTGGTCACTATTCATCTGGATTCACTAATTGTTGACATGGGAAATTATCTGATCTAATTAATGACATGCTGTTGTATTAAATTTTAACACCCACAATACATATGAGTCATTGTTCTTAATCTATTCATCAAAATACAATAAGTCAAGTATATATAAAAATATTTATGGTCAATATTTACAAGTGAAGTCAACCATTTTAATTTTCATTTTATTAAACAAAATTTCTATGTGATTTTATTAATGACACTGAAGTGAAAGACATCTGGTAATTTTTAGAATTTTTTTAACAAAAAAATTATAGCAAGAAAATTTTATTTAAAAATTTCATTTTTAGAAGTTCTGAAAAATTGTAAATGACATTTTTATAAATAATTTTCTATGCCTAGTTCATTTTTCAAAATAAATAAAAAAATTATCAAGTGTCTGCTAACTTCAGCCTCATTTTTATTAATATATATATTTTTTTTTGTGGAAAATACATAAAAAAATGAACAATTAAAAAAAAAAGTTGATTGTCATCATTTTAACAAATTTTCAAAAAAATTTATAAATTTTTTAGAAAATTGTAATATTCAATTTTTTTTTTTTTTTTAATTTTTTTATGTATTTTTAAAAAAAGATAAAATAGAAATTTTATCAAAAAACATGAGATCGAAAATTTTTCCCAACTTTTGAAGGTAAAAAAGCTTTTGAAATCTTCATCTTTTTTTTTTTTCACAACATTTTTTATCATAAATTCGCCGTAAAAACAAACAGAATCAAAAAGAATAAAATTTGAGAATGTCAATTTCTTACCTAGTTATGGTCCAAAATGGAGTTGACCCCACTTGTAAATAATTACCTTCATTGTTTTAAAAATAATAATCATTAAATTGATTAAAAATATTTAATATGGTTGGTTTAAATGCTTCATTTATTATAAAAAAAATTTGATTTGAATATATGAAAAGAAATGATTTAAAATGAGCTTTTTCAAATTACTTATCTAATGAAAATAGTTAAGGAATTTTAGCCTCATGAGCTGTTTTAATAGTCTTGAGTAAATTTTTCTCTTTTAATGATAGATATTTGATGTTATTCTGAATAAATAAATAAATAAATAAATTTATTTATCTGTTTCGAATAAATTAAAAATGTATCGTATGCGTTTAAATAAATGCGCGCTTTATTAGAACACGAATAGAACGCTGCTAAGTTCTCTTTGGTCGAATTCAGAACTTGTAAGATAACACAAGATTCATTACAATTATTAAACAGAGCCGAGACGAGAGAATGACAGCTCACGTAAATTTTCAATGACCATTTCTCATCGATTATATTATAATAATTTTAATAATTAATTATCAATTAAGTGATTAACATCGTCCGAACATTTTACAAGTGTAGCAAATATTAATCCAATAGTTGCATTACAGTTTATTTTAAATAACGATTATATAGTTTGTTTTTTTGTGACTCACCTTGCATCACGTTTGATAAGTTCTTTGACAGTATGTGACGTATTAACTACAAATCTTATTTTGCTAATTTTTTTAATACTCTAAATTCTAAAATTAAATAAATTAAATTTTTTAATTTAGAGAATCTTAAAAACTATTTTTATTTTATGGATTAATCTTGATGAATGTGTTTAATTTTGATATAAAATGACATTTAAAAATAAAATATTTTTGATTGTCAATTAATTAATTATGCGAATCAAGGAATCAAGTTTATAAGCATAAACAAAAATCTATTACTGAGACTGAGCTCTTTATTTTACAGGTTAATTGAACAAAAGTAAAGTGTAAAAATGGATATTGGATTTTCTTCATATCACAATGGTGGGCCAGTAAGAGAGCAAGATTTTGAAAGACTTTCGCAAACAGTTGGGACATCAATCCTTAAAATTTCTCAAAATGGTAATAATTTTTTTTCTTGCTTTATTACAATTTAGCAAATTTATTTGTCTGTCATTTTTATTAATATCTGTCATTTTTTTTCATTAGTGTCATCAATGCAAAAGATGGTCAACCAGTTGGGAGGATCGACAGATTCACAGGAGCTTCGAAATCAACTGTAATTATCCTATCATTGTAAAATGATAAAATCAATACAAACGAAGTGAAAATAGTTTATTGTAATTGCAATTACTAAAACTGTCATGACTGGACTCTGGATACCTTTGAACATTTTTTTGTTCAAATTTTCATATCATGGAGACTTAAGACTAAAATTCCTATCATTATACATGATTATTATCTGTTTCTTCGGGAAAATTATTATTTTTTTCAATATTTTCAATGGAATTTGCTGATAATATTTTTTATCGATACCGTTTTTATTATTAATTTGTAATTTTAATCTGCTTTATATTATAATATACCATTTATAAATTTTTAAAATCAAACTTCTATCTTTAATAGATAATTTTTTTATGAGCTCGTATAAAAAATAATGATAATAATAATTTCAATTACGATTTTAGGCATCAAATTCAACATTACACACAGCAACTGGCTAAAGACACGAATGTACATCTACGAGATCTGGCAGCGATTGTCAGTAATTCATCATCAAATAGTCCTGGAGATCAAACGCGTCGAAAAATGCGTATGCAAACAGAAAGGCTCCAAGACGAATTTATGTCTGCTTTAAACAGCTTTCAAAGTGTTCAGAGACAAGCAGCAGCCAAAGAAAAAGAAATGGTTCGAAAAGCTAAAGTTAGTGCTGGTGTTGTACCATTTGGAGAGAAAAAACAAGAAACATTGATTGAGTTACAAGATAGCAGAACACAAAAACAGATACAACAACAGAACTTACAAGATGAACAAAATTTACGTATGCTTGAAGAACAAGAAGCCAGTATACGTCAACTTGAGGTAGATTTATTCATTCATATTTTGCTCTATATTTTTACTAACTCCTTATTGTTAAGTATATATGACGTACATGTATCCCCAAAAAAGTTAATGGGTCATGATCGTTAATCAACTTAACCAATTAATGGCGTTATAATGTTTCTGTTCAGTATTTATTTATTTATTATCAATTATTTTCTAACTGTTAAAAAATAAATAACTAGCTTTGGATTTTAAATTAATAATTTTTCATACACAGAAATGATGTAACGTCCACATTTTCAAATGAATATCTAATCAATCCCCGGCTCTTTGCTCGCCGGAGTCCAGGGTCTTAAACGGAGATTGCGTCAAAAACAACAAATCATAAACAATGCTTCATTTTAATTCATATATCAAAGAAAAGAAAACTTCTTTATTGGCCTGATCATGTAAATAGACAATATCAACAATGGAAACCATTTAAATAATATAACGATACATTAGAATACTCTTTTCACACGTACTAGAATTTAATTTGCCCCCGTAAATTAAATCAACCCCCTCCTCTCAGGGCGACTAGTTGTCAGCCCTGAAGGCCCTAAACTCTACTCCCAGATTGAGTGGAGAGTTTCCTTCTTGCCCCCTCCTGAACGGCTTATGATCACCTATCAGCTGAAAGCCTTGGCACGGGAAATCGCACTTTCATCCGGTCGGTCCACGATACTTACCTGAGTCTTGGTCAGACTCTAGGTGGAGTATCATCCTCTAGAATTACTTGGTGAAGAGTATTCAACCGAGTGATTCTTCCGAGAAAGAATTGCTTTTATTAAAATTTATTTTCAAAACGGTACTTAACATATTTTTTAATCATTACTACAAAATAGAAATCGCCCTCTATCGAGGCTCGCGCAAGCTCAACAAATCGTCGAAAATTTCTAAGTTTTTATTTTCCGCAAAATAAATTAGTCGAGTCGTTCATAATTATTTTCTATTTTAATTATCATTTTTTCATTATCTGTCCATTCCGTCGGCCAAATTCTAAATATTTATTCTTTAAAATAATTTCTTACAAAATTATTTATTTTCAATACTAAATGGACTTGGGACTTGAAATAATTTCCCATTCTTTAAAATTTTTTTTACTCGCTATTTTCTTTACTCGCTAAACTCGCTCGGCTTCAAAATAATTTCTCACTCTCTTCAAATTTATAATTTCATCAAACTTACAGTAATAATAATTTAATAATATTAACTAAAATAACACAATAATGAAAGTCAATAATAATCCTCGTGATAAATCATAATAATTGTTTCAATCAATAATAATAAACAAAAAACTTCTAATATACAAATTAAATAACCTAGGTCACAATGATAACAATTTAAATATTAATTTTTTTTTAGAGTGATATCAGTGATGTAAATCAAATATTCAAAGACTTGGGAGCTCTGGTACATGATCAAGGGGTTGTAATTGATTCAATCGAAGCATCAGTAGAAAGAACAGAAGTATTTGTGCATGAAGGCGCTCAACAATTGAGGACAGCAGCAACTTACCAAAATAAATTGCGAAAAAAGAAGTGTGTATTAGTAATAATTGGGGCAGTGGCTGTTTCTATTTTGATTGGAATAATTGTTTGGCAAACGTCTTAAGATTTATCATTATTTTACTTTGGTACTTTAAAAATGCGTAAAATAGTCAGTGTGTCTGGAATCAATTTTTTCATTTTTTAAAAAAACAAAAAGTAACTTTTTATATTAAATTTATTCTGTAATTTGTTTAAGCGAACTTTGCACAAAAAATCAATGGAAAAAGATAAAAAACGGTTATATCTTTTAATTTTCGATTTTGTTTTATAAAACGCTTATTCTATAATTATTTCATTTTAATGAATCGAAGACAATTGTTTCAATTCGTAATTTTGAAATAGTCAACATTTGTATTGACAATTACAAGGTATTGATGACTCTGATTGTAATCGATTGAAAATTATTTAATATTTTGTATATATTGTAATCAATAATTATCGCTCAATACTGATTATAATTAATAGTTATTTTCATTTCATTATATTTCCAATGACAAAATATAGCAACGAAAAAAAATCACTATGAATTTCATCTCAAAACTTAGTTTTGAGTACTTATACTAATCAAGTTTCATTATGAATTTTTCTCAAGAGATCGTTAATTTTTATTAAAGAAAAATTGCAAAATAAGTATTATTTAACGTTTTTGAATTATTTCAAAAGATTATATTTGGAAAATTAATTTTCATCGCCAACTTATTATAATATCAATATAATTACACCAACTAAGTAAAAATTAAATTAAATTTTTGGACACTTCTATTCGTACGTAAAAAAGCCTTGTTACTTTATGTAAAGCTCTCATATTAAGCTGGTACAACTGAAAAGCTCTGCTATTCAAGCGGTGGGGCTTTATCAAAACTTTTTTACCTATGAATAGCCCCATATTAAACATATTGTCTTTTTCAAATCAATTGCCTAGATCATTGACTAATTCGAAAAAATTTTTGATCGAAAGTATTTTTCATTAACTTTTGACGAAGGAAACTAAATATTGTATGCATTTATTTTTCATTTGAAGAAAGAGAATATTTTCGTGAACCATAATCAAATTACAGAATATTAATTTTAACTTATCAAAAACAAGCGATCCTTTTTTAAGTATGTTTTCCAAATTGTAATAAAAAAATCATAGTAATTTTTTCACAAAAAGAATAATTTCTTCTGAACTTGTCTCTAATGTCTATATTTATAAATAATGTAAGCAATGAATTATTTTCAATTGTGTAATGCTAATATGATTCATCGTCTTTGTCAAGAATTTGTATTCTAAATCTTCTACAGAAATGACAATATGCTAATTTGTCATGTTTTAAGAGCCATCTCTAAAAATGAACTCAATTGGATAATTTTTAGGATTCACTTAAAATATCTAAAGGATAGTGCTAAAATAAATCGTTGTATATTTCTATTGATTTTTTGTACAAAAAAAGAAAAGTATGTATGATATGTTCACTTGATACATTATTGCCCTTATTGAAGTAGATGCTAATGCGATTTATATAAATAATATGGTAATTGTTATTGTTATTACTAATAATAGGATATTTAATGTGTCATTCGATAAATTAATAAATTTTTATTTCTACAATAAAAATATAACGTATTTAAAAATATACGTATACAAAAACTAATATATTTGTATTTGTGGTGCAAGTGAAAAATTAATGATTGGTTTTTCTAAATTATTTTATAGTATGTACAGATATATTTTATCTTTGATGAAAATCATTCCTAAATATGTTAATTTTATTATCTATATTCTTCAATGAAAAAAGAGTAACTCTAAAACTGTAAGTAATTCCATTAGAAATCATTGTAATCCAATGTATTATAATAAAAAATGTTAATTTATTTAAAAAAATGTAATGAAATTGACTAAAAATGAACAAATAACTGATAATTTACATTTTGCCATTTATTTCACTGTAATACAATAAATTTAGATTGTACAAAAAAATGAAAGAAACAAAGTTGTTTATAACATTTTTTTAAATAATATGTGATAAAAATTATTAAAAATCATTTTTGAGTAGCTTATGATCATAAGAAAATGGACCAATAGCAATATTATAAAAAAATTATTTTTTTCAATGTTTAATCAAGGTTGATAATTTTTAACTTAACAGGCGAGACCAATGATTGCAGTTTCAATCGGTTAAGCGAAACGAATGGAAATTTTGAAAAAACATTTTTAGCGATAATAGATAATTTAATAAATTATTTCACCATAAAGCGTTTTTTTCAAAAATTTTTCTTCGTTTTGTGAAACCAATCGAAACTGCAATTGCTCTGTTGTTGGGAGTGCGACAGAGATAGTTTCGTTAAACTCCGTGAGAGCAAAGCGAGAAAAAAATGGTCTCGCCTGTTAAGTAAATTGTTGATAAGAAAGGAAAAATTAACATTTTCTTAATTTTTCCAACGAGAATCTATTCTATAGCCTTTGTAGAATAGCTTCATGAAAGGAAAAAAATCCCAGATTCATAGTTTAACAACTATCGCACTTTCAATGTTGATGTTCGTTCTATTAAAAATTGTTAATTAATTAATGGATAATTAATTGAGAAATCGCGATAAAAATTTTTGATCGCCGAATTATTGTTCATTGATCTATCCTGTAGGTGCCTGAATTTTTTCATTTCTTAATTTTCATATTTAATAAGTTTAAATAATATTTTCTTATTAAAGGTTCGAAGTGGGCGGAGCTTACGCAAACGAGAGTTCCCGTTTTCGGCCGTATTTTCAACCTTCTAGAAAAATCATAAATTTTGATTCTAAAGTTCCGGGAGGTCGGACTATTTATTAGAAAATTTCTTCTTCTTTTTGTATCTTTTTTCAAATTTCAAAAATTTTATATACTTTTTGAGATATTCGCAAAAAACCAAAACCCCCTTTTTTTGGTAGATTTCATAGAAATCTAACTATTGCATTGGTCCTCATGACGGAGCTTTTAAAAAATTTTACTATATTTCGACTTTACTCGTCGAGCTGAGTCGGAAAATGTATATAGTTCAAAAGTTTATATATGTATGTACATATATGTGTATATATTTATCTTAATATAAAATTGAGATGAGAATTATGGTATAGTAATATGTTGACCAAACTATTCGTGATGTGATTGGTTGAATATATCATCATAAGCATGAAAATATATGCAAACTCTATAGTCAAGGCGCGCGTTTGCGCGCGCAAATTCAAATTCTAGTCTTAATATAAAATTGAGATGAGAATTATGGTATAGTAATATGTTGACCAAACTATTCGTGATGTGATTGGTTGAATATATCATCATAAGCATGAAAATATATGCAAACTCTATAGTCAAGGCGCGCGCTTGCGCGCGCAAATTCAAATTCTAGTCCTAATATAAAATTGAGATGAGAATTATGGTATAGTAATATGTTGACCAAACTATTCGTGATGTGATTGGTTGAATATATCATCATAAGCATGAAAATATATGCAAACTCTATAGTCAAGGCGCGCGCTTGCGCGCGCAAATTCAAATTCTAGTCCTAATATAAAATTGAGATGAGAATTATGGTATAGTAATATGTTGACCAAACTATTCGTGATGTGATTGGTTGAATATATCATCATAAGCATGAAAATATATGCAAACTCTATAGTCAAGGCGCGCGCTTGCGCGCGCAAATTCAAATTCTAGTCCTAATATAAAATTGAGATGAGAATTATGGTATAGTAATATGTTGACCAAACTATTCGTGATGTGATTGGTTGAATATATCATCATAAGCATGAAAATATATGCAAACTCTATAGTCAAGGCGCGCGCTTGCGCGCGCAAATTCAAATTCTAGTCCTAATATAAAATTGAGATGAGAATTATGGTATAGTAATATGTTGACCAAACTATTCGTGATGTGATTGGTTGAATATATCATCATAAGCATGAAAATATATGCAAACTCTATAGTCAAGGCGCGCGCTTGCGCGCGCAAATTCAAATTCTAGTCCTAATATAAAATTGAGATGAGAATTATGGTATAGTAATATGTTGACCAAACTATTCGTGATGTGATTGGTTGAATATATCATCATAAGCATGAAAATATATGCAAACTCTATAGTCAAGGCGCGCGCTTGCGCGCGCAAATTCAAATTCTAGTCCTAATATAAAATTGAGATGAGAATTATGGTATAGTAATATGTTGACCAAACTATTCGTGATGTGATTGGTTGAATATATCATCATAAGCATGAAAATATATGCAAACTCTATAGTCAAGGCGCGCGCTTGCGCGCGCAAATTCAAATTCTAGTCCTAATATAAAATTGAGATGAGAATTATGGTATAGTAATATGTTGACCAAACTATTCGTGATGTGATTGGTTGAATATATCATCATAAGCATGAAAATATATGCAAACTCTATAGTCAAGGCGCGCGCTTGCGCGCGCAAATTCAAATTCTAGTCCTAATATAAAATTGAGATGAGAATTATGGTATAGTAATATGTTAATTATATATTTATTACATCTAATTAATTATTGGGTTAAATTTATGGATAGAGTATTTAATATGTTCCTACGCAATTCTCTGCAACCAATTAAAATGCAAAAAAAAACGCTAGACATAATTTTGCAGCTATAACACAAGCGGTCACCTATCCAACTATTAACCCTGCTCAATGCTGCTGAACTTTGGTGATCTCCGTGAGTCTTGAAGTTTCTGTCTGCTGTGCTGCTGTCTTAGATGTTAATGATTCTATGATTTACATAGTGTATCATATGAGTATCATAAATATAATATAAAAATTTATTTTATAATATATTTGGATAGTCATAATTGATAATTTATTTCTTATACCGATTCTCATTATAATATAACACTTATTTAATTAATAAAACAAGTAATGATTTTACTATTAGGTAGTAACAGAGCAGATCGAAACATCTCATAGGAAATATAACAAATTTTGTATTTTAGAACTATTTAAACGTAATTATAAACATCATTTTACACTTTTTGTAATTATCAAGAAAAAATTTTTTTTCAAAAAAAAAATTTTAATACATGTTAATTATATATAAGCATATATAATTATATATACTTATACATAATTATATATGGGATTATATATAATGGGAATTCATCCACTTAGATACGCTACCTGACGGATGAAATGTTAACTACTCTAAGCAGGTCGAATTCAAACAGCTGATATCATATAACATGCCGACGCTGTAGTTGAAAGTTGCTAAAGTTATTTTTTGGAATATTACCTAATTAATTATCATATATAAGCTTAGTTACTATTAAAAGGTACCTTTAATTTTCACACTGTTAAAAAAAATTTTAATGATGAAATTCCCTCCGCGAGAAAATAAAAATAAAACTTGCTGCTGCGTGTATGGCTGTAATAGTAGGTCTAGTAAAAACAATACAATTCGATTTTACAATTTTCCTCCGGCTAATTCTAGATCAGTGATAATAAAAAATAAATTTGGTGAAGATGAAGTAATTAATCGTCGGCTAGCTTGGATAACAGCCTTGAAAATTGGAAATAAAGTTACACAGTCAAAAAGAGTGTGATCATTACACTTCACAGTAAATGATTTTATACCAACATGTACAATCATGGTCATTAATTTAAGTATGTTTTTAATATTACTGGAAAATAGCCGTTTGTAAAATAGAATTTTTATTAACTCTAAATTTGGAAATCAGTTAATAATGTAATTTGTAAAATTAGTCGTAAATAAAAAATGATATTAATGAAATTAGCGAAATTTAAATTTCAACAAATATTAATTCAGTCATTTAAAAAATAGCGAAAAACAAAAATCTGTAGCTACGTGAATTTAGCCGATCCTTACTGCTAAAACTTGTAAAATTAGCCGATTGTAAACTTTGTGAAATGTAAAATTAGCCGTTTCTAATCTCTCATACATAATTCTTTAACAGATCGACGGATCAAAAAATAATTTGAGGCATCTAAAAGGACTTCCATAAATTTAGTTTTTCTGAAAATTAGAGCAGATTCGACTCACTCATTCAAAAGTTATGAGAAGTTTAAAAACGGCTAATTTTACAATTCGTAAAGTTTACAATCGGCTAATTTTATAAGTTTCTGCAGTAAGAATTTGCTAAATTCACGTAGTCACA
Source organism: Cotesia vestalis (assembly GCA_000956155.1). Taxonomy (NCBI): domain Eukaryota; kingdom Metazoa; phylum Arthropoda; class Insecta; order Hymenoptera; family Braconidae; genus Cotesia; species Cotesia vestalis. The sequence continues at coordinate 5,348 of JZSA01004450.1, read as the reverse complement.
GATTTTTGTTTTTCGCTATTTCATAAATGACTGAATTTATATTTGGTGAAATTTACATTTCGCTAATTTCATTAATATCATTGTTTATTTGCGACTAACTTTAAAAATGACATTATCAACTAATTTTCAAATTTATAGTTTATAAACGTTCGAGTTTATAAATGGCTATTTTCCAGTAAACTTAAAACCATACTTAAATTAATGACCACGATTGTATATTGTTCCATATATAATTATATATAACCTTATATACAATTCCATATATACTCATATATGATTATATATAATTATATATGGAACTATATATAATCCTGCATGGCTGTATATTGCTCCATATATAGTCATATATAATTATATATATATATATATCTTAATATATATATTTCTTGTGTGCGTGTATATGTGACTGAACTCCTCCTAAACGACTGGACCGATTTTGATGAAATTTTTGTGTGTGTGTTCAAGGGGATCTGGGAATGGTTTAGATTCACAATTTTGTCCGCTGGACAATGTTTTTTTAATTAATTTTTAATTTATTAGTAGTTGTTGATTTTGGAATGTTTTACATTGGATCCGACAGACGGCGCTACCATCGCAGTGTCAAATTAAAGACGTGTAGACAGGACAACGTCTGTCGGGTCCGCTAGTTTTTATTTAAAATTCATAAAAAATTTTCAAAATGCTTTCTCTAAACAAAATATTCTAGTGATTGATTAAGTTTCTATATAAAGTGCAAGGAAAAGAAATAGAAATATTTATTTATTTTATCATGAATTTTAAATGTAATCCTTTCTTCGCCGAATATTAATTTAGACTTAGCATTAAAATCGAAAAAGATGTAAAAAAATAAGGTAAAGTGGATGTAGAGTTTTGCGTGTAGAGCCTACGTATTTCACTCAAGGTGGTCCCGAGGGTGTAACCCCAAGGGTAGAAGAAAGAGAGATATTACTATGCTTAGACTTCATACCTCTGGATCTGTAAATCACACTAGGTGCTGGCAAGGACAGCCACTTTCCAGAAGTGTCTCTACATCAAGAGCCTGCGGTATAGTAAGCTTGTTCGCGTTTCTGACTGTTTATGTCTTTAGAGTGAATATTTTACAAAGCCGATGATATTTATTTTCTATAAGTGTAACATTAAATCTTAAATCGATATATAATATTATCATAGATCATCAAATTTATAAACTTCCCATGTAGAAAAATATTATATTGCAATATAATCTGAATATAATAATTTGCGCATATAATGGAATATAATCAGATTATATTGTAATATAATTAGATTATATTGCAATATAATGCATTATAATGTAAACTGAAAAGCTTTAAATTCTGGAGTTTAGATAATTTTGCTGTAAATAATCTAAATTTTATTAAGAATAATTATTAATACACTTAATTACTGCATAACATTTTTATTCAATTTAACTTACAGGTCAATAAATATTTACAATACGTTTTTGTCAAAATTAGCTTTGTAAACTTAAATTTTTTAGCAAACAAACATAATTTTTTACTTTTAAAATTTTTCCTCCGATGTCATCAAGTTGAACCGCTACTAAACGAAACGTCTCTCGAATTTCTGTGATGTAATCTAATTGAGTTTTCTTTTCGTCAGTTATGGTCACTATAATAGAGTCTATAGAGCAGGGAATCAATTCTCGTACAATTGCAAATGAAAACTTTCTAAAAGATATAAAAAATTGAATTATACCAAAACATTGATTGTTATTCCATGAAATACAAGAGTTGCACCTTTTTTTTTCTCTGAGATAATTTTCCGAAGGTGTGCCAAAATGTAACTTCCGTGAAGAACCTTTTAAAATTGAAATTTTGAGTTCCGCTTTTAACAGCCGTTGTGGAAATTTTTCGGACTTTTTTCGGAAAAAGACATCTAAAGACTTTCTCAGAGTTCTTAAGGGTTTTTTAGAGAAAAGTCCGAAAAATTTTCACAAGGGAGGGGCTGTATTTGGGCACTTCCGGCCAAATTTTGAATTTTTAGCGGAAATGCTCAAACTAAGCTTCTGCTAAAAAATTCTATGAAAATCAAATAAATCCTCTTTCCCCAAAATATCTTAGAAAATGCCCAAACACAGCCCTTGTTGAAAGTGGAACTCAAAATTCAAATTCTAAAAGGTTCTTCGCAGAAGTTACATTTTGGCACACCCTAATATATATATATATATATATATATATATATATAATTATAGCCTGGCCAGGATTTTTTGAGACTTCCTCAGAACACTCCTTGATACTCGAGCCGATGTAACAGACATACCTTATTAACAAATTTATTTGATGTGAATCTCATTAGGGCAGTCGAAACTACCAGACTGCCAGTTTAAGTTAATTTTATTTACTTACAAATTTTGCGTGGTTGAATAGTAAAGATCTGTGAGGTTGCGTCTGTTGCAGATTTCAATAGAATTATTTTGGTAACTAAATCACTTATTAATTGAATATGAATAATTTTATTAGCTAGCGGTTTTGGTTTTTTGGTTTTAAAAAGTATGTTTTTATTAAGGTCAATACTGATACATAAATAAGTCAAAAACATCTTAGAAAATAACTTAGAGAGAATTAATATAATATTTGATTATGCTTGGTTATAATGCAATATACATCTCAGCATATTTTTATCTATAGGTTAACTATTAAACATAAAGTTTTTATATTTTTGGATGAGTCTTATGACGTTTTTTAAGTATTTTTGGTGATATGGAAAAAATTAAAACCATTATGACATAAATTATTTCTTACAAGCTAATAAAATCTATAATAAAATATAAAAGTATTATAAAATATATTAAAATATTAAATATATCTTAAAACTTTGGCTATTTACATATTTACATTTGTACTATTTTGTTAATGAGGCTTGAGATTGCCTGATATAATAATGTTTTGTTCGAGTAGGTAGGCGTTTCTATCTCGCACGTCCTTGTCTGCGTTGTTGATGTTGTTGCTTCAGTCTAGCTCGTCTTCTGAGTTCGTCAATGAATTTGGCGTCTTCTTGTAGCCACCAGTAATTCTCTGATAATCGATCTAGACAATTTCTATCTGCGTTAGAGATGGCTGTTGAATATATCAGGTTGTTGCGGTGTATGTTTTCATCAAGCGGAATTGCTTTATTGGTGCTGTGTCTGTTCACATGATAAATGGTTGGTATATTATTTTCATTTTTAATGAAACCAAGTTTGTCTAGATTGGTAAATATTTCAGTTGATAAATATTTACTTTTGACCATTCTTTGGACCTGAAACATATCTATACATTTAAGATTTTTTAAATAAATATTATCTATTTGGTTCAGTGTACTGTAGTATCTTCTTGTGAGTCTTAAAGTAAAAATGTCGATACGTGGAATACCTGCTGAATTGTATAAGGTCTTATTATCTACGCATTTTTTATACTCAGATTCTGCAGTCCTGTAGAGTCCTAAACAATTTCTTAGGCATGATCTTTCCAGTCTTCTATATTTTTCCATTATTGACGCTCTTGTATTCCACCAAATTGGAGCTGCATATGAAAGTATGGGTCTTATTAGCAGCTGATAACATATGATTTTGGCCTTGGCTTCCATGTTTCTATTGTAAAAAATTCTTGCATTTGCTCTTATAGCTTTTTTGGCTTTATTTAATTGTATTTTATGATGTACATTCATTCTCAATAAATAGTCAAAATTAACTCCGAGGTATTTGACTGTTTTTTTGGTAGGGATTTCAATTTTGTCTTGAGTTTCTTGATCAGTCATGGTAATTTTGAATTCTTTAATTTGTTTTACTTCGCTTTTCAATCGGTTTATTTTTAAATTCCAGTCTAAATAATGTTTATTAATTAAATCTAAAATTGATTTGAGGGTAGACTGAATTTCTTTTACTTTTGAATTTGCTATATAAATTATTAGGTCGTCAGCATATGCAATAGAGTGTAGAAATTGTGTGGTATTAAGTCCTAAAAGGTTCAGTACTTCTCTGTTAAATATATTGAAGAGTATTGGTGAGGTTACAGTACCTTGTTGTAGTCTTTCTATTATTTGGAAAATATAGGTAGACGTGGCTCGTCCGTTCCAGGTGAAGAATGATTTACCATGAATCATGTCTGTGATAAGTTGTGTTAGATATCTTGGAAAATTTAGATGTACTAGTAGGTATGTAAGCCCATTCAGCCAAACTGAGTCAAAGGCTTTTTCTAGGTCCAGTAGTATGGCTCCTATCAGTTTTCCATTTAATAGATACTTATTTAAGTCACAAGCTAGTTTATTAAATGCATGTGTAGTTGAGTATCTGGGTCTGAAGCCAAATTGGTTATCTGGAATTAATTTATTAGAGTCAATGTATTCAATTAAATTAATTTTGATAATTTTTTCGAATATTTTACTAATTTTATTTGTTAAGCTTATTGGTCTGTAACTACTTGGATCAGAGGGGTCTTTGTCTTTTTTCTTGATTGGTATTACCTTGGCAACTTTCCACCTATTAAGGTAGTATGTGTGATTGATGGCATTGTTGAAAATCACGGTGTAGTCCTTGATGAATTGTTCTGGTAGATTTTTTAGGACTATCATGGGGATGTTGTCTGTTCCACTTGACGTTTTGTTTTGAGCTTTCTTGAGTAGAGCTTTCTTGGATCTTTATGTATAAGTTTGTTGAGGCTGAATAACTTCATGTAGGTAGTTTTAGGCCTGTTGCGACTTATTGAGCTCTCAGAAAGCCTAATTAAGGATCTTAAATACAACTGGGTGGCAAAATTAGAACTAATCTTAAAGCGATGATAGCTTCTAATTCCTAAAACCTGGTATGATTTTTTTGCGATTTTTATCGGTCTTACGAAATTTTTGCAAAGTTTAACGGCTCTACGGGCTAATTAACGTGCAGATTCAGATTCTGAGAATAGAAATATATAAAAATCATACTTGATCCGGGTCTACGAAAATTTTTTCATCGCTGTGATTGCAGTTTTTTGCAATTTTTTTTTTTTTGGTTTTTTTGTGTTTTACTTAATATAGTAATATAATAATATACGTAATATAAAGGGTGACCGGGCCAAACGAAATTCAAATTCAAATTCAGTGGGTCGATATCCATACTCGTAGATGAGTCTGGTCAAATACGCAAACAACTTTTTTTTATGTGCCGGTGTTATTAATGATAAAAATACAAATAAGGTAATTAGATATACGGATACGATATACGAGTTTAAATTATATGTAAATTCTAAAAAATCTAGCCAATATTATTTCAATTACAAAAACCATAGCCCCAAATGCAGAAAGAAACTAATCCGGTAACTGATAGAATAATAATTGAATATCAACTCATCATAGCCAAATTGGTCATAGTTTTC